>ML811689.1:0-40659 GCA_009831015.1 Picea engelmannii | reverse complement strand
TAAATGGTTATAAATGACAACAATGGGTAATGAATAAATGTTGAATGCTAATTGATGAGTTTTTGTGCAAGAGGGAAGTTTTGGGAAAAAGAGCCCCACACTCATTCACCCCCCCTCTAAGTGTGGTAGGTGTGTCCAACAATCTGTGGCAATCAAGATCCACCTATGTTGACCACTAGAAGAAGTATGAATTTCCCCAATGAAATCTAGGCCCCATTGTTGAAAGGGTCATGAAGCTACCATAGGATTTAATGGCAAAGACTTGAGCTCCTGCTTTCTAGAGAATTTATGATACCTAACATAGGCTCTGATCTTAGCACAAACATTAGTGAATAGACTAGGCTAGAAGTACCCATCCCTGAGAATCTTATATGCTGTGGTCCTCCAAAAATGATGCCCCCCACATAAACTGTCATAAAAATCAAACAATCTTTTGGGCTTCATGTGGGTCTAGGAATCTCAAAAGCACTCATAATGGGTCTTTCCAATACAAGACTTGATCAACAAGGAAGTATTTAATTGATTTGATTTTTAAGTTTCTCACCTTGTTCTTTTCCATACCATCTGGAGGCTGCAATTTCTATAGAAAAAATATAATTTCCTTGTACGAGCTGCAATCTACCAATGTAGGGACGACTTGAGAACCTTTGTCAGTGAATTTGACCTGATGATTTTCTGAGCAAGTGTTGATGAAATTTACTCCTAAAGTTGAGAAATTGGATTCAGCCAACAACTTGGATAAACCTTGGCCTTTAACCAATTTGGTAGGCTTAATCTCAAGATCAAATTCAAGGATTTTAGCAATCCACTTGCTCCTTTTACCATCTATATCGGGATGAATAATAATTTCCTTTACAGAAGCTGATGGGACATAAGAAATGACTCTTGAATATAACACATAAACTCTAAAATACTTAAGATATTTAACTAATGCATAGGCCTACTTATCCATCATGTCATATTTTACTTCAGCATCTCTCAATTCCCTACTGAAAAAAGCAATGGGTTGCTCTAAGCCTTTATCGTTCTTCTACAATAAAACAATTGCTACTGTATCAAATGAAGCGAAAGAAAAAATAAGAAAATCCTTGGAGTAGTCTGGGCTGATAATCACTTGGAATTCAGTCAAGGATTTATTTATTTGATCAAAAGAATTACAGGACTCAACATTCCATTTGATTTCATTTCCTTTTCTCAACATGGTTGTGATATAATTCACCAACTCGACAAAATTTGAAACAAACCTTATCAAAAAATTATTTTTTCCCAAGAAAGATTGAACCTCCTTCTTGGATCTAGGGAGTGACAAGGTTTGGATAGCTTCAACCCTATTGTAATAAATCCTTACCCCTTCATATGACACAATATGCCCCAATAATTTTCCCTCCTTCATGGAAAACAATAATTTTTGGGGGTTCAAAGAGAGACCAATTTTTCTGCATTTCAAGAAAAGCTTTTTCAAATGATAATAGTGTTCTTTATCAAATCGTGAGAATACTGTTATTTCATCTAAATAAATAACAACAAACATTTCCTTCTCTCCAATAAATTCTATGTCCATAGCTCATTGAAAGGTCACCCCTTCGTTCATCAAACCAAAGGGAATATTAGTGTACATAAATGTACCCTAAGGAGTGGCAAAGGTTGTCTTTTCTCTATCTTTTGGCAAGACAAAGATCTGATTGTTGCTAGAAAAGACATCAATCATGGACATCCCGAATGCACCTGTTACCCTCTGTAATATGTGCTCCATCTTGGGAAAAGGGTAATTATCCTTTTTAGAGCTTATGTTCAGATTCCAAAAATTGACGCAAAGTATGGTTTCTCCATTCTTTTTTCTCACTAGGACCAAGTTGGCAACCCATTCAGAATACCTCAAAGGAATAATAACTTTAGCATCTAAATTTTGTTTTACCTCCTTTTCCATCACTGGAAGCAACATAGGATTTATTTTCCTCAACTTTTTCCTGAAAGGTTTGGTCTCTTCCTTTAATGGGATCTTGTGCTCCATAATGCTTGTGTTATAAGTTCTGATATCTTCATAAGTCCAAGAAAACACGTCAGCAAATTCTTTTAACAGCTCATTACATTCATCCCTCTTCTCCCTTGATAGTTTTCTTGACAACTTGACATATTTTGGATCCTTTTATGTTCCCACATTGCACTCGGTTATATCAGCATCATCAGTTGACACTTTCCCCTTTACTACCACATATTTTTTGTCAAATAATATTTCTGAAGGAACTAGTCCTTTTGGAATGTAGTTTATAGGTAACTGCACAATATTATTATTAACAATCTTATTAAGGAAAACAACATCATGAGGATTATTTTCAGAGTCATAATCCTGATCAATGTTTAATGTAGAAAACTCATCAACGGTCTCAAGGAATTTTTTAATTTCAAGATCATGTCCAACCACCTTCCAATGTTTGACATTGTCTGGTATATAAGGTATGTATTTGACTTATACATCATACTTGAGTTTAGGTGGTAAGGGGACTTTGAAATTACTTTCTAATACAACCAAAGAATCAACCATGGTATTATCTTCTCTTGGAATAAATGAAATGTTGAATGCTGAGAAAAAATTGTCCACTAGGTCCCACACTTCATTCTTATAAGAATTGAGCGTAGGGTGCTTAGTTTGATAAAGATTTTTGATCTTATGTATGATCAATTCATCATCCCCAAATACTGATAGCTCTTCAATCCCCATGTCTTTGGAAACCCTCAATCCCAAGACAAGAGCTTCATATTCTGCCACATTATTAATAGTTTCAAATTCTAGTTTGCATGACAAAGATATAGTCTTTTGAGTAGGTGAGACAAAGAACACTCCAGCACCAACACCTTCCCTAGAAGAGGCTCCATCAAATAACATCTTCCAAACAGAGGTAGTTAGAGGAGGCTCTTCACAGCAGGTAATGGACTATTTTCTGATTTCAAGAGGAGTTTCAGGAGCATCAGTGAGCTACAAAATGTTGGATCCCAAATCAGTATCAAGAGAAAAAATAGGATGATTAGTGGGGTTTTCTTCGTCACTAATAATGTAAGCCAACTGAGCTTCCCTGTAAAGTCTTTTATTCTCCCCCCCCCCGAACACAGGAATAGTAACATATGATAGATCCATCTGCAAGGTTCCCCCAAGTCTTTTTATCCAGGATCTTGACAAGAGCATGCCGAACATGGGGGGAACATCAGCTACCACGATATCCATGACTACACTTTTCATGGGCAACTGGAATAAAGTCACAACCAGATCCTTAATGACCCCCAACCATTTCACTTTCCTAGAGTCAAAATAATAAAAGTCATGGTAGGTCTTTGTGATTTCTAATCCAATTTCATCAATAACAGTTTTGGAAATGAAGTTGTGGGATGCCCCTGAGTCCATCAAACAATTAGGCATCACCTTATCATGTATGTTCAGTGATGTATATAAGGGAGGGGATGAATCATCTCTATCTTCTATCAAAGGACCTAAGATAACTATTGGTTTTTCATCTTGCAGATAACTTAGGGGGAAATATTTGATATGCCACTATGCCACTATCATATGCCACTATGTTGGATTCTACCTCCAAGGCTACATATTGCATATGAGATAAGGAGGTTGATCTTCTTTCTCTCAGTAGAAGGAAAAACTCAGGGTCAAAGGCACTGGCATAAGTGATGTTTGCAAAGGTTTCTATAGGTTTTATCTCAGAAGGAATGTTATTGTACATTTTGTTGAATATTTTAGAGAAGTCAGAGACAGACTCTCCCTCTTTCCTCTTTAGGGATCCAAATTATGTGATATAATACAAAAAGTCCTTTTTGTCTCCCCAGTCTCTCAAAAAGGCATTGTCTAATGCCTCAATCCCAGTAATGGATCTAGGGGCCAAGCCCCTAAACCACTTCCTAGCCTCACCAAAAAAAAAATGGACAAAGAATCTCATCCACACATCCTCATTTTCAATATTTTGATTGTCTGCATAACTGTAGAAAGCAACAAGATGTTCTTCAGCAGTTATATCTTCTTCTCCTATGAATTTGGGCATGTATTTTAAATAATCTCCATTAGGGAGAGCATTCACTAGCTCAGGTAAGACAAGAGGGGCATATCTTGCAGCCACTATGGCATCCATGCTATTTGCAGGGGTATTAGTGCCTGGCATTGGATTTTTGACTCTTGGTGAACAAGGAGGATAAGGAGACTTGATCATGTGTAGCTTAGGAGAAAAAGGAAAGTATGAAGGGGAAATTTTAGTTTTCACAGTAGAAGGCTGAGTCTTGGAAGAAGTGTTGATATTATGGTAGCTACAGGAGGTATTTACCTCCACGTGTAAAACTGGAAAGAATAGAATACTCTGGAAAGCAAGAAGAAACTCTAATGAGTTAGATAATAACCCTAGAAGACATGTCGCCTCAAGAGGATAATTTATATTAGCTTATTATCCACCAGGAGAAGAAGTCGTCCAAAAGAAATAATATATATTGAATAGACAGATACCCAGAATGAGAAGTCATCCTAGCAGTTAGCTAGAATTAGTATAAATATAGGAGGCTAATCTTCATTATGGCAGGCAATCTCAGAATTGCAGAGAAGCACTTGTGCGCACTGTAGTGCCCAATTTTGTGCACAGGTTTGGAGGAGATCTTACATTGCAGTTGTTGCAGCTAGCAAATCATGTTTGGCTTGGGCTATCTCTTGGTTAGGGTTTGGACTATCTGATCATCTCTTGTTTGATGCGCTATCCTTGGGGAAAGGTGTGCTACCCTTTGTTTGGATATCTATCCTAGGGTTTTCTTTCAGAATGATTCTCAGTCAAGGTTAAGGTGCTCAGAGGGTGTCTTTGGCCTATGGTTGGGTGACAATAGTGATATTGTCGACGATAAAATGAGCACATCCATTACTTTCTAATAGGTTATGGGCCCACACCTCCTTCATTCAGTCTAACCGTTAGAAGGAAACATAGCCAGAAGGATATTATGCTCGTTGAAGAACTGTCTCTAGGGTTTCTAGCAGGAGTAGTCACCAAAGAAATACCTCTAGGGTTACTAGCAGGTGTAGTTACATAAACCCTAATCATCTCATTGAGGCACCTTAAGTGAAGGGATTGACCTAATCTTCGGATAGACCAGTGCACCCTAGCCTAGCACATATCCTGGTACTCTCAGCAAGCCAAGATGTCAAGTTTGAGTTTTTGGTCAAATATAGGGTTGACCAAGTCAAAGCAACCATGACTTACTCTATGAAGTCAGAAAATAATTTATATGGAGCTTCTAACTTCAGAGCATGGAAGACAAGGATTGACCTCATCCTTGCTAAGAATAAAGTGTTGGATATCGTGAAAGGAAATATCGTGAAACCAGAGTTTGAAGAAGGGAAAGAGAAGGAATTGCAGAATGTTGCAGTCATGGAGAAGTTCAAAGATGGTGACATCAATTCCATGAGAATCATAGTGGATTCTATAAAATATCACTTGATACCCTACATCTCCCATCTTGACTCATCGAAGAAAATGTATGATGCCCTAACTAACCTCTTCTCAGTCAGAAAAATTGGACAAGTAATGAGTTTGAAGAATGAGATTCGTGACATGAAGATGAATGATGATGACATCATAACATCATACTTTGTGATAATATATCAGTTAAGAGAACAACTACAAGCTATTGAAGAAATCATTTCAGAGAAGGAATTGGTAAACATAGTACTCAATGGTCTTCCCAAGACGTGGGATGCATTTTCCGCAAGCATGAACACAAGGAAGGAGTATCCTACATTTGAAGAACTTTGGACTTGTTGTGCTCAAGAAGAATCCAGGATCAGTGCAAAAGAAGAACCCCAAAATAAGTATGATGATCAAGCCTTCACAGCAAGATTCAAGAATTTCAGGAACAAAAGGAATTTTGGTTCAAAGAGGAAGACAAATCAAGAGAAAGATATTTCAGAAATACAATTCTTCAACTGTCGAAAGTATGGCCACTACAAGAATCATTGTCCCGAGATAAAGAAAAGGAAGGAGAAACATGAAGCATCAGTGGCCGAAGAAAAGGAGCCTACAAAGAAGACTAAGCAGGATGAAAGAGACTTCTTCTTCTGAAGGTAATAATACTCTTCTTATTTATTGTACATATCTTATTTGCATAGTCTCTATACATATCTTGTATATCTATCTCTTAGAAGATAATATGTTCCAAGAAGAACTATACTTATGGAAGAACAAAAAGATAAGGATTTCTATCATTATACAAGTCAAATAATACACATGAAAGAATGAAATCCATCAAACAAATCATGTGGAAGCTATTACAAAATCATAATCAATCATGAAGAGACTTAGAAGAAGCAAAGACAGAAAGAAGTCAACAATCAAGAGAAAATTGGAGAAAGACTTATGACATTTTACAGAGGACAATAAGATGGAAGCGTGGACTCTGTTAGATGGAGGGAGCCGATTATATATTGTAGAAGACAATAAGGATGTAGACGGAAGCATGGACTCTGTTAGACGGAGGGAGCCGATTATATGCACTTATACATGAAGCAAGGATTAGGAGGGAGATAATCCTATGATCCATTGAAGATGATGAAATATGTATCCATGGTAGTAGCCATGAAAGACATTATGTGTTCAATTCAACCTCAGAAGAAGTCTTCTTTGAAGAAAATCCTTAAAGTATTCCTAGTTTTCCATCCACATCCATGATTCGATAATGAAAGGAAGAAGTGGAATCTTTAGGGCATGGAATCTATAAGAAACTCCATGGACCCAAGAGCTAAAGAAAAACATTAGGAAGAACATGAAGATTCCAAGAAAGAAAGAGAAGCCAGAACAACCAGTCATTAAGAATCACATTATTACCAGCCTGATATGAACTCACTAAAAGAAATCAAGCAGAGGAACTAAAAGTTGTGATGAAGAACAGTGTATATATGCAAGCATTGCAAGAACCAGAACTAGGGTTTCTCCAAAATAAAGGGAGAAGACTATGATGATTACTTGTTCTAGTAAACCAGACATACCTCTACATGAGTCATTATATCATCTGCAATATACATGGGTTGAAGTTCTACATCAGATGAATGCAAAGACTATTATCTAGAGAAATTGAAAAAAGAGCGTATGAAGAGAAACCCCAAGAGTTTGAGGCATACCAGAAAGAGACCCTTGTATACAGATGGAAGAATATAACTTGGTGGAGAACCTCCAGTGCACAACAGAAGTGTGGTGAAGATTTTCTATAACAGAGATATTGTATCAAGATGATTACTGAGAAGATCAGATCTCATGATGACAAAAGAAGTACCACATGGATATGTTCCAGTTTTCCAACAATGATATACTTTAATGATAAGAGCTACATAAAGCCTTCAGAGAAGACCAATGTTCTAGACTGAAGTACATTTGAAATCAAGCATTACATTATCTGTGATGAAGTCCAGAAAGGAAGTGGTTCTCCAATACATATCTCCATAGATGAGCAGATAAGAAGACATTTTGATAAAGCTTCTATTCAATATGAAAGAGTTTGCGTACTCAAGCTGGAGCTCGTGGAGACGACTTCCTTATTGAAAAAGGAATATATGACTCCCAATTTGGGAGGGAGAACTGATGTATTATTGATTGATGGACAATCATTTATCAGTTTGAAAAATGGTCCAGGATGAGTAGATTCTTTCCAATTCGGAAAGTGGATTGAGATTTCTGACGGACATACATTTTCCATTTCAAAAAATGGTCCAGATTGTTGATGTACCATAGATAGCGACTTCCCATTATGGTTAACATGGGGAGTGGTCTAGGGAAGTCTCTCTTCTTGAGGGTTACTCAAGAAGACTGGCCTACCTCGCCGGAAAATGATTTCTCATTGTGGTTAACATGAGGAATGGTCTATTTTGGAGGTTGGTGCAGGACAAACATTTCCTCTTATCGTTAACATGGGAAATGGTCTGGACAGTCATTCCTTAGGGAAGATTTATTCTCTCTAGGTTTCACTTTGTTTAGTGCCGAAGGAATGACCCAGGGTGGGGAATGATCCAGGTTCAACAATCAGGGACAGACATTCCTTAGGGCAGACTCATTCTCTCCAGGTTACACTTTGTCTAGTGTCGGAAGAATGGCCTAGGGTGGGGAATGGTCTAGGCTCAGAAATAAGGATAGTTATTCTTCCTTGCTTGAGAAGAATAGTCTTGATAGCTCATCATTAATGTCTTACCTTTTTGAGGGCATATGCTCTTCCAAGATCTCATAGATGTGAGTGGAAGAATGGCCCAGATGATTCAGTTTATATCATAACATTGTTTCTGTGCAAGTTGATATCAGATGATTGTTATGAAGACTGTATGTCTCTAGACAATAGATGTATACTACTATGGTGGATGTGTTCCATTGTTTGTGACTATATGTCACTAATCAAGTACCTGTGTGCTACTTGGTGTGGTAGTGTACCACTATATTGTAGTTGTGTACTATTATGGATAGACACAGTCGTGTTCTATTGAATTATATTGTTCTGATTTCCTTGAAGACTATCAACAGTGTTGAAAGTGATTATCAGCTAGATGGATTGATGAATGAACAGAGATTTCCCAGGTAGAAAATGGTTCAGAACATTTATTCTTCTATATTAGAAGAATGGCTCTTGTGTCACTCTATGGTGTGAGTGACTTATCTAGCATCATGTATAATTACTTAGATAGAGTATGGTTTTGAGAGATGATGCAGCTGATGACATTGAGAGTGATGATGGTTCTCATGATCTAATCATGAGATAGTCTAGATGACTATGTTGATGCTACTAGGTAAATGGTATGTTTGTGCTCAAGACCATTACCTTCAAATACCTCCCTAACTAGGAGGGAGTGTTGATATTATGGTAGTTACGGGAGGTATTTACCTTCACATGTAAACTTGACGAGAATAGAATACTCCGAGAAGCAAGAAGAAACTCTAATGAGTTGGCTAATAACCCTATAAGACATGTCATCTCAAGAGGATAATTTGTATTAGGTTATTAGCCTCCACGAGAAGAAGTCGGCCAGAAGAAATAATATATACTGAACAGAAAGATACCTAGAATGAGAAGTCGGCCCAGGCAGTTAGCCAGAATTAGTATAAATACAGGAGGCTAATCTTCATTCTACCAAGTAGTCTCAGAATTGCAGAGCAACACTTGTGTGCATTGCAGTTCCCAATTTTGTGTGCAGGTTTGGAGGAGAGATTCCATTTCAACTGTTGCAGCTAGAAGATCACGTTTGGATTGGACTATCTCTTGGTTAGGGTTTGGACTATCTGATCAACTCTTGTTTGATGAACTATCCTTGGGGAAAGGTGTTCTACCCTTTGTTTGGCTATCTAACCTAGGGTTTTCTTCTGGAATGATTCTCAGTCAAGGTTAAGGTGCTCGGAGGGTGGCTTTAGCCAATGGTTGGGTGACAATAATGATATTGTCGATGGTAAAACAAGCACAACCATTACTTTCTAACAAGAAGTTGGTAAAGTATGTAAAGGGGATGAGGTTTCCTCTTCTTTGGCTGTAGAAAATTTTACAGGATGAGGGGTAGAAAAGCCTAAAGTAGGAAAATCTTCAAGACTCTCAAGACTGAACCACTTTACAATGTCAAGGGAAGAAAGAATTTCAAAGTCTTCTTCTTTTAAATCATTTTCAAAAGTGGAGTATTCAATAGGAAACTTTTCAAAATCAAGATTCTTAGATACTTCAACAGAAGGTAAAGAAGAATTACTTGATATAACAACTGGTGTATTAAGAATGACTGGTGTATTAAGAGTGGAATCAGGAAACTGACTAGAAGCACTTGTATAAGCAGCAAAAAAACTTTCTTGAGAAGCTTTTCCCTTCTTTATTATCTTCTCTGGGTCAGCCTCAAGTGGAACCAAAGGCAGTTGTGGATTTGATCTCGTATGTCTGCATTTAGGTGCCAGAGATGAAACAATGGAGTCGCCATGTGCAAGTTGCAATCTTCAAGATACTAAGTTCCAATGCACCTTCAAAAATAGTAAGATTTGTCGTTCAATCCCAGGGAATTTTCTTCAATTCGTTCCCCGACAATGGCACCAAGAATATTAGAACTAGGAATCACCCTCATATTGCATGGAAGATAAGACCGGTACCCATCAAGTTATGTGTAAATGTAAATGATTTTTTAAAGTGTCAAATGGATAAGAGTCAAGATTATAATGTTCTAACTCAGAAATCTGGGCTAGCATGCATGAGAAATTGAGGTCTTGAATAACTTCAATCAGTAAGTGGGAGTAAAGGTGAACAAAAGGAAGACTTTGGTGAGGATAATGTAAAGGTTGCTATAAACATTAGGTCTGCAAGCAACCTAAGGAAGAAAAACTCTTAACACAAGATCTTCTTGAGTTCAAAGTTTAAGGACACTAAAGAAACATCATAATAATATTATAATAAAACATTCATCATAATATCACCACAACAATCCATGTGAATCATTCAAGCATGAATACTTCAACATCAGAGGCAAATAAGCTAGAAAAGAAAAGCTAATTTATATTAACCAAGATATCTCAAATCAAGTACACAACCTGTTCAAAGTAACTTCATCAAAATATTACAGCATAGGGGAGCCTAGCTCAACCATTCGAACCAAATAAAGAATTTATATTATCTATTTATAACAAAAGGGGAGGAAATAGCTAGAGGTGTGAGCTGGCCTTCTTCCCATGAAAATCTCCAAGCGGTTATTTCATCTAACAACTTAAACTAACAAATGTGCTATAAAAGGGGAAAATGTTGGTCACTAATCCAACCAATATTTGAACTGACCTGATCTTCCTTTGATGCACAACTCCTTTCCTACCAAGTGTCCTTTAGGGGGCATGTAATTGTCATCATGCTGCCAGCTGTTATCTCTACAATTCTCCACATCATCACTTATTCATAAAGATTCTAATTTGACTCCCCTTGATTCTTGGTACCTGTTGGTAGCATCATTTGGAAGCGCTCTGAGTAGAGAGCCTTTGTAGCACCTTTACCAAATTTCCTGTGATTTTGTAGCGCAACCTCCAAAATAGATAATTCGAATGAGTAGCTCTAAGCCTATGTGTCTTTTGTGCAAAATTTGACCTCTATCAAAATTTTGGTAGCACCTTCATGTGTGTCTCTGTCAAAATTTTGGTACCACCCGCCTGTATAATTCACTCTCTGTTAAAATTTTGGTAGCGACCACCTATGTGTCTACGTTCAATATGGTAGTGCCATCATAATTCGCAGCAATATCACTTCAATGTTGATAGATTTGGTAGCACCCTCGGGTAGTTAGCAACACCATTAGTCTTAGGCGATTTAACAGCATTATAGGTAGCAAAATGATGGAACATGAAAAATAGACTATTCTGTAGCACCATAGTGCTACATAATATCAATGCTACTACTGTTGAAGGGATTAATTCTTTGCAAAAAACCCAAAACTCTAAATAGTAAGAACTAGGAGCTTGTATAGCCTTTATAGCCTATATAGGTGGCAGTTGTAGTATTTCCTTAATTAATTATCTTTTAAAAAAGGGGACATATTCAAAAATGGACCTCACCTTTCACCGATTACTTCATTAACCTGACACTCCTTCTTGGAGAAGGAGGACTTCCCTTTGGCACAACAATTTTCTTCACTTTATCAGTAACAGGCTTCTTCACTAGAACCATGCTCTCCTTGGTTGTTGGTTTCTCCTTTTCAATAGCAGCTTCAACCAATACATTCAAGTTTCTTTGAGCCATTTCATCTTGGAATAGTTGTAGTTCTTCTTTGAGATTTTTTCTCTGAGATTGAAAGTCTTTATTTTTCCTATAGAGGTTCTTGAGTTTCTTATGAAGAGGTTGGGATCTTCTTGCTGCAAATATTGCTAGATCAAGAGTGTGGATCTATCCATCCACAATTTCTTTCTTCTTAACCCTGTCAGACATGCCTTCTTCTTTCATATGAGCCACCTCCTTCCTATCATTCTTGAGTTGCCTGATCAATCTTTTGAAAGTTTGGCTGCTAGGTGGAGTAGTGATGTGAACAATCTCAACAGGATTTTTCATGGCTTCCTCCTCCTGTTGCACATGGATTACTTATTCTATCTCAGTAGGTTTCTCAATGCCTTTGAATTTATATTTCTTCTTCTGTAGAATGGATACCTTTTATAGGACCTATTCTTCAACAACCCCTTTAAGAGTTGATGACCTTGTGAAAGTCCTTCTGATCTTGGTGCTAGATGCTGAAGGAGATGAAGAGAAGTGTAGATTATTCCCTTTTTTGTTTTAGTTTTAGTAGAGGAAGGGAACTCTTATAACTTTGGTGCAGGAGGGGGTGAAAGGTCTCTCCATGGAGAATGATAGGTATCCTCCTCATTTCTTGCAACCTCCTTGATGACTTCTTGATCTTGAACATGAACTCTGCTCTTTCTTTTCTTTCTAGTACCTGTTTGAGAAACACTGGTGGATGGAAAAGGAATTTCCATCTCTGACTGAGGAGTAACTACTATGTCCAATTTCATGTGAGAAACATTAATGAAGTGTTCCCATGAGATGTTATTCTTTCTTAGCTCTTCAGCAACCAACATTCTAATCAACCTAGAATGAAAAATGCTAGTATCCATAGCTTTTGACTTGGACTGAACCCTGTCTGACATCTTGTCTATGCTCCTTAGAAAAAATAAGGGAATGTTCATTTCATTTTTTCTAGTAAAATGAAACAAAAGCCTTATATGGTATTGGTATAATGTATTGAACCTCCCTTCACACGTGAAGTACCTTTGAATGATCCTCAATATTTTATAGAATTCTCCAAACAAATGATTTCTTGGCACCCCTTTGGAAACATTGTCAGTTTGATATTCAGGCTTAAGGAAGTGTTTGTCATAGGCTGCATTCAAGGCCATGGATTTAAACCAACTCTCACCAGTATAGGGATCCCTGTAGCAGCTAAAATAGAGGTCTCAGACACCTCAAATTCTAGGTCCCATACCTTGGTTTTCAATCCATCAAAATGTAAGGAAAACTACCTTTTCACCTCAGGATGACCCCTTTGCATATTTTGGCAAAAAGTGAGGCAACCCACCCTTTGAAAAACTTCTCTAGCCATGGGCTCAGCCTCGAATATATGCATGTCTGCAGGCTTAGTTCTAACCACATTACCTCCCTTGTGCGACTACTTCTTTTGAGGAGTCTCCATAGTTTAGGATAAAAAAATTTAGAGTTATGGAGTGGTGATGACCAAGAAACAAAGAGTCGGACCTCAAAAAGATTCTGATAGTGAAGAGTGGCTTCCCTTTTCTAGAAAAATTCCCAAATTTAGACTGATTACTAGCTTAGGAAACAATTGTTGTAAATTTCCTTCCATTGACTTTGTACATGTATTTAAACTGAGGAGTAATCATATGGTGAAGGGATATACTATATAGTCTTTAAAAAATTGGGTCAAAATAGTCCAATTGAAAGGTAGAGGAGGAAGGGGAAGAGGTAATGACATTTCAGTAGCATTTCTGAGTAGCACACTGTGCATGCAGGAAAAGAAACATGCTTAGCTACTGAGAGTTTGAGAGCACTACAAGTAGATGTCAGATGATGGTAGCTACAGGCTTGAGTGGATGAGGCTTATAGGAAAGTGCGAGGGAAAATATCTCCTCGAATTATGCAAGTAAGTTGAATACCAAAACTCTGGGTGATAATTTCTCCTTGAAAATGATATGCATAGGTGGAAAAACCATGGAATACCTAGAGAATAATGAAAACTCATATTTTGAGTGAAATCTTAGGAGAATATCACGAGCAATTCGGCCTCAGGATCAACCTCAACATCTTACCTGGTAGCGCCATTGCTAACTAGTCCGAATTGGTAGTTTGTGTAGCGTAGCAATTTGAGTTTTTCAAAATTTGAAAACCATTAGCAGAGATCATAAAGATGAATCCTCGAAGGCATATTTTTAACTAACCATGGTGCTGAAAACAAGGAAGAGATGACATCAATGCAATAATCAAGAATCATGGTGAAAGATGAAAGACATGGAGTGCGCTACGGAAATTCTTGTTGAGTTGGTAGTGCCCCTTTTCAAATAATGATTTGACCAATAAACATGGGACAAAGTACAACAAGGTAAGGCTTTGGAGGCATGAGTGAGGACGGTGGAATGTCAATTCGATCTATTCATGGAGTGAGTGGGACTTAGTGTCAAATCAAGGAGGGGATAAAAAACATAAGTCATGAAAAATGAACCTAGGCAAAAAGTTCATGTGAGGATCAAATTTTGAGCCATGACTTAAAACCTTTATTTATCAAGGGAACCTAAGCAAACACACTTCTAAGGGGATAAATCAAAAGTTAAAATCTAAAGGCTTAGTATAAAACTAAAAGTAAAGGCTAAGGACCCAAGGCAACTTAGTGTGATAACAACTGGTGTATGTGATGGTTGTGTTGATGTATTAGCCAAGTTGGGGACACCTCCCAAAATTGGGGGGAGGTTTCTAAAACACCTAGAATGATGGGGATGTCATGGTTCCCTTATGATTTTAGACTATATGTGAATGTGTGTAGATGGTGGTGAGAAGAAATGATGGAACTAGTGCTTTTTAAATCACCTTAATAATGTATCCATAAACTATATCTAATGAAATGATGGTAATCATACATACAAAAAAATTGTAAATGGTAGTTGGAATTTTCTGACTCCACGTGGGGGAATATAAAAAATAATGCACATGTACTATAAAACATAACATCCTTCCTCTCAAATAGAACTAGGCCTCCAAAACATAACTCGATAGTGGGGTTAGAACCCACATGAGGAGAATCTAGTGAAGGGATGAACAATCAGTTATAATGAGTGGTGAAGGGGGCATATCTTGGATGTATTGCTGATATTTCCCAACTATCATTCAAAATATGATTGAGGTGCGATTTCACCCCACAACTACCACCTTGGGTAGATAAATCCTATATTGGTCCACTAAACTACCTCCATGAAGCACAACATTCATATTTTCATCCTTCGAAATAGGTCATAGGCTACATTATTTCCAAGGGTTGGGCTACCCAAGAAGGCATGCACAAAAAAACTAGACCTCAACCTTCAACCATTCATGGGTGTCTCCTTTCCTTATGGTGTAGGAATGATTGATTGGGAGGATTTTGGTAGCCTCTTTCACAACTTTCTAAGTTTTGATGAAAAATGATGATGGGGAGTTATTTGGATTCCTATCCCCAAAATCATAACTTAGACTACCAAATTATTTTTTGTTCTTCCTGTGGAGTTTAGAAGTGGTTCTTTTTAGAATTTGAAAGTGGGTTGTGAGTTTGGGATCATGGGCCAACCTTTGTGGATTAAAAATGGTGTGGAAACAATATTTTTAATAAACAAATGAATCCCTTATGATCATCCCAGATCACTTATGGGCGTAGGGAGAAGAGAATACTATGGTTTCAAGTATCTAAGAAAAACATCTTGGGTATGTGATGGTGTGTGCAAAAAGTGATAGTGGGTGATGAATTTTTAATACGTTAAGTGATAATTTTTTTAACATGTGGACATCTCTTGGTCCTTTACAATTGTTGCTTACTTCTATATTACTAGATTTCACAAACAATCTTTGTAAAAATTGACAAAGCCTTGGGAAACTATCATGGTGGACATGTGAGTCCTTACTCTTGATCATTAATCTCCCTACAATGTTATTTAATCTAAGAAATATTTGACACTATTCCTAGATTGTAAACATGTGGGCATGTGTGGTCCCTTACAATTATTTAAACTTCTTAGATGGTTTACTCTAAAAAATTGAAACTATCCTAAGATTGTGCACATGTGGGCATGTGTGGGTTCTTAAAAATCTTATATATTATGCTTCAACAAGCAATCTAAGAGGTATTGGCCTCTCCTAAAAATGGTTGATTTTAAAGGGAGATCAAGGTTTATTTAACCAACATCTTTTTCTAATTTCCAAGGTCACATTAGGGTGCAAGGAAAGAGCATACTCCAAGATTGTCCAAATAGAATTCTAGTCCCAAATTAATGTGATTATTTGTAAAAGGTAATATTTTAATGAAATAAAAATGCTAACTTTAATCCATTGACATGGTAACCAAGGAAATCAAAGATATTATGTTTCTTTTTAATCCCCATATATGTCTATGTGTGACTAAGTATCTATGAAAGAATGAATCCCAAGCCTATTTTTTGTGGCTTTTACAAAGTGCATAAAATAAATCTAAACTACTTGGAAAAATATAGCCTCAAACTCCATTACAATTAGGTGAACAAGAGATTTTGTGTGGATTTATTTGCAAAAAGTTGTGCAGAATGAGCAGTCTGCACAAATAGACATAGGGGTATAAGTACAATTTCATGTAGACTGCGTGACTATTTTCCCTAAACTCGCATGCACGCAAGAAAATGTCAAGCCAAAAATTTGAAATGAATTTAACCCAAAAAGAGTTGAATTGTAGTTCCTGAAGGGTGGGATGAGCCAGTTTTGGACCCTACAAACACCAGAAAGTGAGAATAGAAGGTCTAAGAGTCCAATGGGAGAGGAATTTGATTCCCAATTCCTAGTATGGTCACCAAACTATTCGGTTCTTTTTCCACTTGGGTGAGAAAAAGGAGGACTCTTGATTGCTTAGTTAGACTAGAAAAGAAACAAAGAACAATGGTTAGTAGGTTAGTGAACCTACAAGTAAAGAAGCATGTAATAAAACAAGAAGAGAATGATAAACAAAGAAAACTAAACTAAACAAATATCAACAAAGGATTCATGACATTGAACTCAAAGAGTGATTACCCAATAGAGAATGGTCTTTGAACTTGAGAACACCAAGAGGAAAAATGTGGGATTTATGAATCCCCTATTCCTCCTAGGGAGGGATCTTGAATCCCTCAAAGTAGAGCTTCACTCTCCTATTGTAAATTGACAATGGTGAAGAAATATATGGAAAAGCTTCCCAAGAGGTGAAAATATTTCCATATGCTATAATTTCCCAAGCTATTCTTGAGAAAACAAATGGTTTCTCCAAGAGTATTTGAGTAGCATAACACTACAATGAACTTCTTCTATTTTTGCATACAATGACCCTTTATTTATAAAATAATAGAAAGGTATATGATAACTTGATCCAAGTGTGAATGAGAGGACCCTTTGAGGTACTTATCATATTTTTAGTCATTCCAAGATGATATTTTGGGTCGATCATGGGGTCTTGTCTTGAATTACATCACCCTACAAGTAGTTGAGATCCGACCAAATTTATAAATGTGTCGATTCCACATCCACATAGGTTTCGTCATGGAAAGTCATGTGGGCCACACACTATGTGCATTTGGAGTTTTTTTGTCCCGCGTGGATGCACGTGCACTAACTTAATTGAAAGTGTTCACAAATTTGTGGGTCTTTTACATAGTTTTGGTCATCTTGCCAGATTTGATTCTGTAAATATTGGAAGTATGTTATATCTGTGTTGGTTGTTTCTTCATCCATTCTCTGTATTTCTATGAGAAATTTTTTGGTGATAACAAATATAATGAACAAATTAGTTAGATTAGTCATACAAACCCTAAATTGCAGGATATGATTGTTAATCATAAAATGATTATCTTAAGAAATAATCATATTCCAAAAGGATTAATTCCTTTGGAGAAACTATTTGATAAATATGACGTTTTTGTTAAACCTATTAGTCATCCTCAAACAAAGGAGGTTTAAGGTCATAAAATTGGAACTGAACAAGAACCAAGGAATATCATGCTCTCGAAACTTCTTCATGTTGATCATAAAATTACGTATGTTAATATGTTTAAATAAACTTTTAAAGTCTTTGCATGGTCATATCAAGATCTCAAGAATTATGATACTAGCATCATTCAACACAGACTTACATTAAAGGTAGGATCTAAACCATTCAGACATAAATTAAGACAGGTAAACCCTATTCTCTTCCCATTTATTGAAAAGTAACTTAAAAAGTTATTAGATGCAAAATTCATAGTTTCACTTAGATACTCTTCCTGGGTTACAAATTTAGTACATATTAGGAAAAATAATGTAGAAATAAGACTTTGCGTTGATTTCAAGAATCTCAATAAATCCTCATTAAAAGATAACTATCCTCTTCCCAAAATAGATAATGTATTGCACAAAGTAGTAGGAGATAATATAATATTTATGATTGATAGATTTTTCAACCTAAAACCAAAGTGGTGTGCATGAGAAAGACATGGAGCTGATTGGATTTACCACACCATGTGGAACCTTTACGTATGAAAAATTTACCTCTGGTCTGATGAATGCAAGAGAAACATTTCACAGATCGATGGACATAACACTTGTTGGGGAAAAGGATAAATATATTGTGATTTATTTAGATGATCTAACTATTTTCTCTAAATTAGATGATGATTATTTAAAACATCTTAGGAATTTTTTTGTTAAATGTAAAAAATATGGTTTGTCATTGAATCCTAAATAATCTCATTTTTCTATGCAGGAACAAAAATTACTTAGACAAACTATCTCTAAATAAGAAGTAAAGATCGATCCCTAACATGTTCGGGCAATTAAGGTTATCAACCTACCAAGAAATAAAAAGGAAATTCAGTCCTTTCTTGGGAAAATTAATTTCTTGAGAATATTCATTCCCAATTTTTCGAAAGTGGTAAAAGATTTAACTGATATGATTAAAAAATATAGTGAGGTTACGTGATCTTCAGAGGCTAGGAATTCATTTGATCAGATTAAAAATTCCTTGGGAGAAGAACCAGTGCTAATTAGTCCATATTGTTCCAAGGAATTTCTTCTATATATTTTTGCCTCTGATACTACCATTTCTATAGTACTTTTACAAATAAATTAAGAAAAGAAAGAACCAATTGCATTTTTCATCAAAAGTTTGAGAGACTCAAAGCTCAAATACAATATCATTTAAAAATAAGCATATGCATTGGTTAAAGCTCTTAAGTATTTTAGAGTTTATGTTCTTCATTATAAGATAATTGCATCTGTTCCTAGCAATACAATGCAAAAATTCCTTAGTCATCTCGATACAAATGGTAATAGAGGCAAATTGATAGCCAAAATTCAAGAGTATGACCTTGAAATAAATCCAACAAAGTTGGAATCTAGTTGAACTCAAAAGATTCACCTTCCTATTTAAAAGGGAGATCCTCAACTTTAAGCTATTCATCATAGTGTACGTGAATTTGTTGATTACATGTGCTAATTCTTTTCATCTTGTGTTTTACTTATAGGTTTGATGATGACTATGCAGAGTTTGACTATAAAGAAAGACGAAGAAATAAGAAAACATCTATGTCCAGTGGGTGCACATATTGATCAAAGCAATTTTTGCATAATTTTGAAGAACACATATTGTAAAAGTGTATATACATGCACCGAGGACAATGCATAAATAAGGGGGAGGGGAATGTAATACCTCAACTTGATCCCTAGATTGTAAATATATTGTACATATGACACTTAGCTAGTGAGCCAATATGTTTAGGCCGAAGTGTGTGTAAATATGATTAAAGGTCAAAGAGACTATGTTATAAGTTGTACATATGCACTAATTAATAAAATATAACACCACGTCTGCAAACCAAGGGACGAAAAGGGTATATGGGGCTAAGACTCCATGAGTGGGAAAGGGGGATAATGGCTAAGGTAAAGGGAGCTTAATCCAAGGTGGACAATACAAATATAATATAATAATTCTCTAAGCCTTTATATTAGTATATTATATTAGTATATTATATAATAATATAATATATAAAAGGGGCACATGCATATTTAAAGGGGGAATTAGTTTAATTCTCTATTCCAGTATTATCATAATGACTAAAAGATTTTCTCTATGGGTGATGGTGACCAAGACTACATAGTTTACCTCATGTATCCTAGGTGGATATGGGTGTGTATAAACTTCTCCTTGGGTTTCCTTGGGAAAGGCTAGAGCCCTGGAGGGAGAAGTGTGGGGATAGGTTCCTTGGTGTGGAGCCTAGAGGGTACTTAGAGACCTCTGGGAGCAACTAGAACTCCTAGAGTCATGGTTCTCTAATACTTCCTATTCAATCTGTGTTGGAGCCTGAGGGACCATAGTGCGGAAAAGGGTGAACAATACCTTGGGTTGTGTTGGTTGATGGGGAATGATAAACTATAGGTTGGAGTTCTATTGAGGTTTGGTACCTTGGCCTAGACCTAATTGGTACTAAATGTGGACCATAGATGGATTAGGAATCCCTTTTCCTTGCCGGAGTAATAGACTCATATCGGGGGTGACTCACTGCTAAGAGATTATGAGAAGTGTAGTCTATGAAAGGGAGGTATGTCAGAGATCTACATCTAGCCAGTGTTTTCACAATAGATACGTGCCATGTTCCTTTGTTGTTACACTATGTCATTGATGTTTTAATTGTTGAAGGATTACAAAATCTATGTGTATTCTTACATTCCTTAATTATTAATGTGTTATGCATAACTGTGCATGTAAAATTGTAACATAGATCAGGTGTTATGATACCATAATAGGGTTTGGTTTTTCTTATGTTTAATTAGAGGGAAAAAATGAAATTTCCCAATACCCTCCACCCCAGTAGGCACAGAGGTGGAAGAGTGCAATACAATGTCCATAGATGGAAGCCCTACAGTCCCCCTCATTCACCTTTATAGCTATGGGTTAACCAGGGTTTATCACATCTAAAAAAACTAGAGTATGGGAGATGGTAAGCCATCATCACCCTAAGGTATGTTAGTCCTTCTTTCATGAAAAGTGTTGTGCTTAATTTATTGGGCATGTGGATGAATATCATTTGTTGAAGTTGGATGATGGATCACTATCTTGAGAAATTTTGTGAGTTTCCTTGTTTCACATTGACGGTCAACTTCTATGCCCTAGTATAGTGTTGTCACCAACCATGGAAAAAGGGTACTACTGAGGGGGCCTCACAAGGGTAACATTTGTTTCCCTGCCAGACTTAAAATTTTCTATTCTTGAGCCTCTCAAAGTGTATTAAAATTTAGTAATGGGTCATGGTCGATTATCTCATCAGAAGAGGGGTTGAAGGACCAACGGTTGATTCCAGCTACTATTAAAAGAATAAGAAAATGATGCTAAAGAAAGAAAGGAATGGAAGAAAACAATCAAAAACAAAATCCAGTCCAAAATTGAGCTCTACCCTTTCAATTCTTGCCCTGGTCCCAAATAGAATTTGCATAGCTTGAAACATTATAAAATGGGACTTGCAAATATGATAAAGCAGACTAGAAAGATGGTTTATAAAGGGGTTTGGAAAAAACAGTGACTAAATATGAGGTAACTCTAAGAGAAAGTGCATCGTCCACAAAGGTGCTCATAGAAATGGACTAAATGACACCATCGGCCATGAAGTAAGCCCTAAAATCACACCACTGCCACACTTACTCTTGAGTGGTATCTTTATTTCTTGTCACTCTCGGGACCTATCCCTCTACTTGGGTTATTTTATTTCCTATCTAGGTGACACACCTAATAGGGTTGGATGAAGTCCCTCCCATACTTAAACTTGTCAACTTATATGGGTTCCTGGGCTAGCGTGATGCTTGAAGGGGATGTTGAGGTGAATTGTCTTACATGGATTATATCTTAATTTACAAATTTATTTTCATGCTTTAAGGAATAATGTTTTTTATGAACCTTGGATAACCATGTTTTTTCTTTGACTTGTCTTGGATTACCTTGACATGGTTTTTTGAGGGACCTCTTGGGCTTGTACCTGGGACATTGTGTCATTATTGTAGGACCTTGGAAGGTGTGTTGGAGAGAATTGGGTCATCCAATGACTCACCACCTTCAGACATAATATCTCACACCCTTGGGACCTTGAAAGATGGACATATGAGATTGGTAGGAGCCAATTTAGCCATGATGGCACATAGATGGGATGGAAGTCCATAGGCTACGAAGAGTACACCATGACTTATTTTTCACCAGGATAAAGGATGTTGTATTAGAAGATGGTTAGAGATAGTGCAGACATGAGATACATCTCCCCACGACCTGGACTCAACACTTAGAGCCTGGACGCTAGCCCTATTATGATGATGACATCATCTTCTAGGATATGATGTAGCTAGGGTTTGATGCACACATGGGGTACTAATGATGCATGGAATCAATTTGGGTGAGGAGAGATATCACTTTCTCCCACCTTTCTCTAGACTGATGCCATGTGGCCTTTGTAGACACCCTCCTTTCCTAAGGAGGTTTGACGTCTCACGCATGTGGCACATTATGATGTATTTTACATTTATTTCACCTTATAAAGGTTAAATGAGGGGTATACCCCACTTAAAACATTGTTATGTCATGTTATGAGGATAAATATGTGAGGGTATCCTCATATAGAAAGGAAAAACCTCACTTTCATTGTATCATCATATTTCACTCACCATTGTTGGTGACACTTTTGAAATTTTCACCCTTTTGTGGGTTACTATCTCTTTTTTTCCCATGACCTAAGCTTGAAAAGGATATTTTATGGATGGTTTGTTGATTTTGGATGGATATTTCTACATTTAGGGTGAAATTATCTTGGTTTCTTGGATGAAGTAAGTAAATTTCTACAATTCTTGTTTATGTTATTGGTGTTTATGGTGAAATTTATATTTTGTTGCAAGAAGTCTTGTTTATTGAAACCCTAAGAGAGTAATATGAGTTCTTATTCCTATCATAAGGTTATATTTATCTAGAATTAGTTAATTTTCCTTGCTAGTGTTAGATCCCTAAATCCCTAAAGTGCTAGCATTTTATGATTTTAGCCCTAGATAATTGATCTTTAACCTAGTTGAAGCTACAAAAAGTGAGGAATGATTTCTAGGGCCCAAATGTGGTTTCACCCTAGAAGTCCTTCTCCTCAAGATATAAATCCTAAGGCCCAAATGTGCTCACACCTTGGGGTTTAGATCTTACATCTTGGTTTCAAGTAAATCAACCTTCAATTTTGGTTGCAATTTATGATCCAAAATATATTTGCAGAATGAAATGAATACAAATCATTATCAAAATATGCTTAAAACAAAATAACATATATACAGTAAAAATGGTTTCTATTCAATAAGGAAATAAGTTGAAACTGTAAACTTCAGTGAAAACAAGCTTGCTAGAATGGTGGCAGCTTATCTCTGAGAAGAGATGTGACGACTACGCTCATTCGCAAGAAGATGATTACAATGACGCCCTGAAGGCCTTTTTACAATAAACAAGAATGTCAAAAAATATATACATCCAAAAAGCCTAATCCTAGGGGATGAAGCGCTAATAGTCATGTGGGCCCCGTTTGGGTAAGTTAGTACATCAACTTCCCGGGGTCATAACTTTTGCATACAATCTATGTTTTAGGCGCACAATAGCTCATTGGAAATGTCTATATGAGGACTACACATTTCGATGCTATATACAAAAGGTCACTCTGATTGTGGAGAGCCCTAAAAAACGTTGTTTAGGGCCTCAAAATGACCCCACAAGTCAGGGACCCGAAAACTAAGGAACAAACTACCAAACTGGAAAACTGCCAAAATGAGCCAATTGGAATAGGCGGGAGGCCAACGAAATCCATTTGTATCAATCCTTCCCCATTAGGAAGAAATTATCTCCATTGCATTGAGTTCCCCCATCAGATGAGGAAATTTCTGCTGAATTTGGCCCCAGGGGAGCCACTTACCTTGGTGCAGGAGTTGCCTTGCTTTGACAACTAGATTAAGTTGGATCCTTGTTGGTGATTTACCTTGATATATTTTTCCAAAATCTGATCACTAGATTCCTGTTGTAGAAGTTAGGTTTGAGCTATGTTGGTGTCAGTTGTTCTGTTATCTCTGAAGTGTCCAATAATGGTGGGAAATATGGTCGAAGGATATCCACATTGAACACTGGGTGCAAGCCAAGGAAAGGTCCATGAATGTTGATCTTGAAAGCATTATCAACCACATCCTTGGTGATGGTGTACGGCCCATAATGAAGTGGGAGAAGCTTCTGATGGGGTATTGTAAGGCACTCTTTCTGCAAGTGCAATCAAACTTTGTCGCCCACTTGAAACTTATGTGGCACCTGGTGTTGATCATGGCACTACTTGTACTTTTCATTAGAATTCTGTAGGATATCCTAAACCTGTTGGTGGATGAGGTGTATCCTGTCAATGAACCGGGTGGCTTCATAAACTTTATTTGGAGCAGGATATGAGTCGACCGAGGTGACCGCAAGGGGTAGTGCAACATCTATGGGACCCAATGGTTGGAATCCCAACCCCACTAGAAAGGGGTTGTGGCTGGTTGAGTTATGCAAGGCTCGGTTGCAGCCATGTTGAACATATGGGAGACTCTCATCCCATGTGTGAGGGTGCTTGGAATTATACATGCATGGGATATGCACGATTATTCAATTTATGACCTCGGTTTGGACATCTTTTTGGGGGTGGAAGGCCGTGGATTTGGTGAGCTTGGTATTTAGCGGTGACGAGAGGCTTGACCAAAATTTGCTAAGAAATTGAATGTCCCCATCCGAGACAATGGTTTGTGGGATTCCAAAATGTACCCAGACTCATTCAAAGAAGAGATTGGAAGTGGCCTATGCTATGATTCTCTTCTTGCAAGCAGCCAAAATCACCATCTTAGAAAAGTGATGCACAACCACAAAAACAAATTCATTTCCCCGCTTGGTGGATGGGAGGCCCGACATGTAGTCCATTGAGATGGATTACTATGGCCTGTGAGGAGTACACATAGGGGTGTACAAGCCATATTTCTTAGTGGTCGGTTTGGCAATCACGTAGGTAGTGCAGGACCTGATATAGTACTTGACCTCCTGTCGAAGTTTCGGCCTATACAAATGTTTCTGCAACATTTACACTATCTTTTCGACATCGAAGTGTCTTGCCACTCGACTGTAGTGGGATTCCTATATCATCTTTTCTCACACGCTTGATGGAAAGAAAATATGGCCCAGACGACACAACAACCCACCCTGAAGATGGAAATTAGTGACAAATACATTTGTGCCCAACATTTGGTAGGTGGTGGCAAAGTTTGGGTCTGTCTCATAGAGTTGGGTCCATATAGAAGTCTCATGGAAGAAAGAGTCTAGCACCATGATGAGTTCCACGATTGGCGCTTTGTTGAGGCAATCGACAATGTGGTTAGTGCTTCCCATTTTATACTTGATTTTGAGTTGGAATTCTTGCAAGCAAGTGGACCACTTATGATGGCGATCATTCTGCAATTTTCCTTGCATCTGCATGAACCGTAATGTCTTATGATTAGTGTGGATGATTGTCTCCTTCCCAAGAATGTAATGTCTCCACTGGAGGTAGGCTTGCACAATGGAGTACATTTCTTTGTCATAATTAGGGTACTTATAGACAACATTTGATAGTGTGTTAGGGACTTAACCCCTCACGTAGGTAGAGTAATATATTTCCATGTAATAAAGGTAAATATTAATAAGGCCTAGCAATAAGGAATAGTAAGTCCTATGTAAGAATACCTATTAGAAGCTTTCACTTCTAGAAGGATCTTCCTCTAGATTGTTCTTTTGATAGACACATATATTATAAATAGGAGTCAAGGGTATGAGAATTTTTGTCTTGGATATTATTGTAATAGAGCTCTGCTCTGTTGGAGGTTGCTTGCTCGAAGAGGAAAGTGAACATTGCTCTCAATAATCAAAGTTCTCTTTCTGGTGTTATTTTTCTATCATTTTGGTATTATTGTGGTGTTATTCTGGTTATATTGTTGTTCATCTTCCATTTCTATCTATTTATTTTTTTCTACATGCTTTTTGTATTTGGAATATTAGAAGTGGTATCAACACACCTTCCTTGGTAGAAATTTGTGAGTTAAATTTTTTTTCAGGGTAGAGACATATTTTGGTGTCTTTAAGCTACAGAGATATGTCATTACACACATAACCCCATGGTCTCAGATTCATACACGTAGGAAATACAAGTGGTACTTAAGCACACATATGTTGGCCACCCTTGTAACCCCTGTTGGTACCCCTTCGAGTGGTAGCACATCAGAAAACACCTGTATATGGATCAACCTATATTTCCTGAATCCCTTCATAGATAAAATGATCGGTCACCTAGTTTTTACAGTGCCACCGAGAAAAACACTCGAGAAGATACTCTCTAGTGCCTAGTTAGTTGGATAGTATGACTAAGGGTATGATCTAGCCTCCTTAGTTGGTTCCCTGAGATATTGGGATGAGTAATACTATTGTACCCCGCACATATATCAAAGAGCTATAACATAGGGAAAACCCTTGTTTGTATAACTCTTAAATACCCTAACCCTTGGGAAGGAAACAAAAATAGAACCAAGAAGATTTATTGTCGTGCTACATTGTCTTCTTCATTCTGGCTACAAAATTACTACACATTTTTTCCTATTAAGCATTTGGGAATTTCATCATTGCAGTATTATTCAAGCCTGAGTATAACTCTGTAGGCACACTTATTTGGTTCCTATTCCATTGGATTCCCCTTTTTTCCCTGATCACAGTCATACCCTTCATTTTTAATCCTTTTTGTTTCAGTGGACCCAACCCCTTCCCATTTTCCCTATTTTTTCACCTATTCCATTATATTTCCCTTCAAGAACTGATCGTCGTGGTACATATCACTTCTAAGTCCTTTTTTCATTGGTCCCACCCACACATTTTTTTCCTTACCCGCACTTCCCATATCCAAATGGCAACCACTCGCAACCAAGATCTTCAAAATTTCGTTAATCAAGCCCATGTCTCCATCGAACATCTCACATCTCAGATGGATTCCACCAATTCCCACATTGAAACCTTGGAAGACAACCTCACAACCCAATTGGCCTCCCTATAGACTGTTGTCAATCAATTGTTGAACCACCCTACGGGTCCTTCTTTATCAGCACAACCCGATGTTGATGATTCCTCTTAGTATTCACTTTTTCACTCCAACTCCTTTCATCATGAACCCCGTCTTCCCCGCGTAGAGGTCAATAAATTTGTTTTCTCTGATCCTATAGGTTGGGTCACTCAAATGGAGCATTATTTTTCTCTACATGGTATTATTGACGAGTTGGCCAAAGTTTGCTATGTTGTCTTCTATCTATATCCTAAACACTGGTAATGGTGGCAATGGAGAAAATATTCATGTCAGGGGTATATTTCCTAGACCCAGTTTATTGTTGAGCTCTATGCCCACTTTGATACTAATACCCAATATCTAGGTCGTTTGACCAAGTTGAAACAGTCAGGCATAGTGGAATACTTCATCATTGCTTTTGAGAATTTGGCCTTTCAAACAGAGGGCATGTCAGATGTGTTCTTCCGTGAATTCTTTATCAGTGGTATCAAGGATTAAATCCGATCCCAGGTTCTCATGACCCTCCCTCCCACGTGGTTGGAAGCTACTCAACATGCTAAAGAGGCCCAACANAAAAAAAAAAAAAAAAACCCTTTTGTTCCTCGCCCTCGACCCACTAATCCTAACCCTCCAGTTACTCTCCCTCAAGGTCCAGAAACTAACTAGGGATGAAATGGATGAATGCCAACTAAAGGGTCTTTGCTATAACTGTGATGAAAAATATTTGTTGGGGCACAAGTGAGTAATGTGCATATGCTTGGATCAAGCGTCCTTGATTTCTAGGCATGAAATGGGCACAGGGTTGGTCACATCGAACAAGAGAGGAAATGCAGAAGGTGTGTGAGCCAGGAGTTTGAAACTCAAAACAAAGGAGGAGAACATGAATGGGAGGAAGAGTAGGCACTAGGAGAGGAGCTCATGTGGCTGAGAGGAAATCAAAATGGTATATCTGTAGAGAAGGCATAACAAGGTTAACCTTCAAGGGAGATTGAAGAGCCATCAAATCCACACGAATTTCATACAGGGGGGAGGTTGAAGAGAGATCAAATCCACATGAATTTCATACAGGACGGAGGACGATTTCAAGTGCAGTAGCAGGTGTTGTTGTAGGTGGGTTGAATGCTCATCTTCAGGTCTCCACATTAGGAGAGAGGGGGTGGGTGACGTGATAGCTGTCAAGGTGGACGTGGCTGCTGGATTCCACCCCATCTGGGGTTTTGTGATGGTACTAGTTATCAAGGCCAAAAATTCAATAAAGTCATATTAAATCCAGAAGTAAAAATGGTGCTATTAAAAGCATCACTTTTTTATTCAAGAGTCAATGTTCTTCAACTTTCGTATTAGTTTCTATGACCATGATTTCAAACAAGTCATAATTTTGACCACCCCCCCAAAAAAGGGTACTACTAGTAGCACCATTTTTTGAAACAAGGGTAAGAATAATACTATACGCGACCTCTAAAAAAATGAGAACTCTCAAGAGATCTCGTTAAGATTGTAACTTTATTACTTTCATAAAAAATTTAGGTAACTTTGACTATCATCTCCATCAATATATTTACTCGAAGTGAAAGTATTTTACTTTCGATGGCAATTAGGTTGGAATATTGCTCACACAAAATGGAACCATGTTCCCTGTTATCATTTACAAATTCTACTAGTCATTTCTTTATGTTGGGCACCATGACTAGGTTATTTTTGCTCTAATAATGGATCTAGAGATCTAACCGGGGTCATCAGATGACAACAATGACCTTGTTCCCTAAATGACTCTTTTCAGTCTAAATCGCCATGAGAGACACGCATGGATGTATCTCTTGGGAATTTTTTGGCTATGAGTGGTTTAGTATGGGTCATTATGATGTTTTCAATAACAATAATGGGTATTCGCATATTGATGATGGTTAGGGAAGTATAACTAGGGCCTTGTGAATTTATCAAATCTTCTCGAGCTCAAGCATGATGGAAGATGCATCGAAACACCACATAGGACTTTTATATGGGATCTTTGGCCTCTAAGTGGAATATGATTTTCATTAATTGGGTTTAGGTAGCAGTGATGTGTCTAGGGATCTAAACCATGTTCGAAAAGGAAAACAAGGTCCTTACTTAGGAAAATGAACCTTCTAGGCCTCGAGCATTGCGATCAAGGCCTCTCATCATGACACGCACCCTCTCTATGGGGTTTATGACCCTTGAGTGGTATTCCATGCACCATTAAGAAATTTTTTGCAAATGGGATGGGCCTAAGGGTCTTGACTATGCTTGGGAGAGAAAAATAGGTCATTTTCCCTTGAAAAATGTTTTTATGCTAAATATTTTATTTTGAAACATTGATTAGTGATGATCTAATGTAAATAAAACGTTTCCACATTACTAATAACACATGCACATTCTTGTAGATTCAAAAAAAGTCTAGGGGTTGTCTTTTTTCCTTTAGGTGTTGTATGATTTGGTTGCTTTGGTTTGACAAATCAATTGTTCGCTGCATAAAAAAAAGCACTCAATTTTCAATCCAAAGCTAAAACAAAGACTTTTATATCTTTGGTAACTAAATAAAATATAAAAAACTGATGAATTTGCTAGGATACTCTTAATATTTACATGTAATTTCAGGGAAAAAATTAAGATTAAAAATATGGAAATATAGTTGCACACAAGAAGTGACTATTATCTACAACTACAAGTGTACAAATTTGTTTCAAGAAATTTAGTCATTTACATACTAAACTTATGTCTTAACTTGAATGTAAACATTATATTTTAGTCTTAACTTGAATATAAGCATTGTATTTTAGAGAAAAAATAATATATCAATCACTTGAATTTTTCTAATTATACAAATCTTATATGAATAAAAATTATATATTCTTAAAGCTATTCAATTTCCTACATCTTTTTTTAATAGGTTATCACTATACCTGTAATAATTTCTCCTTAACATAATGTTGTTTTTTTCCATATTTTCATTACAATAAATTGTCATTTTCCCTCACTAACTTTTTTGGAAAAGAAGGATGGAAGGAGTTTTTCTTAAAATAATGATCACTAACTTTTTGGAAAAGAAGGATGGAAGGAGGTTTTCGTAAAATAATGATCATTTTTCAATCCCTACAAAACCTCATTGCATATGCGTGAAAGAGGAAAACTCATCTGCATGAAAGAACTCTTTTGGAGAAAGAGAGAAATTCCAAAAAAAAAATCGTTAGAATAATGATGATTGTGCAACCCTAACAAACAATGTGTTAACATAATAACTTTTTCAAGGGATCCAACAAGGTTTTTTTGAGGAGAATTTCTCAAATTCTTTTTGCAACAGAAACAACGAGATGAAGTAGCTCAGGTGTAATAGTGGGAGGGAGTTTTACCGTCCAACCTTTGAACGAGCCAAACCTTGAGCTCATGAAAAATTAAGAAGGAATAAAAAAGACTACAAGTAGACCCGCTTGTCAGGATGTAATCATTTCACTGCATGTATGAACAACGCATCGGTGGCCATCTTGACCCTTCAAGACTTGAGGTTTAAGCACCGATCACTAATTTTGTCTTACATTGCTTAAACAGTGGCCGCCTTAACCTTTGCAGGCCATGAGACACCATCACCGCCTTAATAAAATTCTTTCAGAGATCGAAGGGGCAATTTTCGTGTTGTATAAGTACCTTAAAACATATTGTAATCGATAAGATTTTGAAAACATTTTTTGAATCGAATTGGTTATTATGCATTTGGAGGTATTTTCTCCGTATATATATTTTATTGACTTTGTAAACTCTGTTCGTGTTTTTCACTTTTGGCATTTGGAGTTTACCTGTTAAATTCGTACGGATTTTCTTTTGTTTTACCAAAACTCCGAACCCAAATTGGTGGGCCCAAAACTTATACGCATTTCGCAATTCGACATTTGTTGTTTTGTTTTTCTTTTGCATCTGGTGTTGGCAAACCCTGAACCCTGAACTCTGATCTGCCTGGGCCCATGGCTTGATCGCATTTTGTGACTTTGCAACCATTATTGCATTCTTGTGTCTCACCTCTCCAACCGCCGAAACCCAAATACTGGGTCCCACAGCCTGTTCGCATTTCGCGATTCAGGAATTTGTGTTATGTTTTGTTTTTTTTGTTTGGCGTTTGTAATTGCCGAAACCTGATCCACCTCCATTTTTCCACATTTGGTATCAAAGTTGTCGGTTTATCCTACAGAGCATCCTGTCATTTGCTCATTTCAACGCAAATAATTCTTGTTCGTGCCCAATTTCACTTTCCTATTTTCCTACGTGAAAGTTTATTTGATTTCTTTCAAACTTTTATAAATGGTTGCGTCTGGTAGAAGTTCTTCTCAGATTTAGGTTCATGTTCTGAGAGAGAAGTCATATGACTCTTGGTATATTCGGATGAGGACAATTTTGCATTCTCATGATTTATGGACCTATGTTATTGATGGTTATGCTGAGCCAACTGATGTAGCAGCAGAATTGGCTCTCTCTGATGTTGATCGTGGTTTGCTAAAGGAAAACAAGAAGAAGGATAACAAGGCTCTTGGATTAATCCAACAAGGATTAAATGAATCCATTTTTATGAAGATTTCTAGTGCTACATCTTCGAATATTGCTTGGGACATTCTTGAAACCTGTTATCAATGTGTGTCCAAGGTGAAGACAGTCAAGTTGCAGAATTTAAGAAGGGACTTCAAAAATATGAAGATGAAGGATAATGAAAGTCTTGATACTTTCATGACTCAAGTAATGAGTGTTGTGAACCACCTCAAGTATTATGGAGATGATGTTGAGAATAAAAGAGTTATTGAGAAAGTGCTGAGAAGTTTACCTAAGAAGTTTGAGCCTATTGTTGTTCCCATAGAGAAATTTAAGGATTTAAGTCTAATGCAAATTGATGAATTAATTGGTTCTCTTGTTGCTCATGAATCTAGGATATCTAGATATGAAGAAGGATCATTGGAACATGCCTTCAAATCACAACTGCATACTACCAGAGGGAGAGGTAGAGGAAGGTCTTATACTCGTGGAAGAGGAGGTCGATTTTCTGGTCGAAGGACAACAGAGCTGAATCAAAGTCTAAGCAGAAGTTCCAGCATAATCCTCCTACTTTAAGAGGGAGCAACAACAAACCTTAGCAGCAAGAAAATTAGAGGTATGATAAAACTAAATTGCAATGTTGTTATTGTAAGAAGTTTGGGCATTTTTCTAACAAATGTTGGAAGAAGCAGACAGATGTTGGAAATCACTCAGCACATATTATAAATGAGTCTGAGCATGATCAAAATACTGTTTTTCTGACCTATAATTTCACACAGGAAAATGCTAGTGACATTTTGTTTTTGGATAGTGGTTGAAGCAACCACATGACTAGTAATAAGGACTTATTTTCTTCTATTGATACTAGTATTCAATCTGAAGTCAAACTGGGAAATGATTGTAAGGTTATAGTCAATGGTAAAGGTGTAGTTCCAGTTTACACTAAGAACAATCAGAGAAGAAATATTGATGATGTTTACTTTGTGCCTGGTTTAAAATGCAATCTTATCAATGTTGGACAGTTGTTGGAGAAAAAGTACAGAGTGTTCTTCAACAACAAGGTATGTACTATCTATGATAAATTACCCAGCAAATAGTTGATTGCAAGAGTAGAGATGACCAAGAATATAATGTTTCCACTTGTTATGAGAAATGATTTGAGTGGTTCCTTGAATGCTTATAAGGCTGGAAGTTTAGATGAATCTTGGTTATGGAATTTAAGATATGGTCATTTATATTTTGGTGGCTTAGATATATTACAAAAAAAGAAGATGGTAAAGGGGTTGCCATGTATTCAGAAACCTGCAAGCTCTTGTGAGAGTTGTATACTTGGGAAGCATCACAGAGAGGAATTTGTTTCAGGTGTTTCCTATAGAGAAAAAGCTCCATTGGAAATTGTCCACGCAAATTTATGTGGACCTATGCAAACACCTTCTTTAACTGGTTGTGTTTATTTTATGACTTTCATTGAAGATTTCAGTAGGAAGACTTGGTTGTATTTGTCGACACAAAAATCTGAAGCCTTTGATGTTTTTAAGAAGTTTAAGTCTATGGTTGAGAATGAGAGTGGTCAAACCATTAAAATCTTAAGGTTTGACAGAGGAGGTGAATAGAAACTTAATGAATTCATTGAATTTTGTGATCTTCATGGAATTAAACGACAGTTTACTACTCATTATACTCCACAACAGAATGGAGTGGCTGAAAGGAAGAATCAGACTATCATGGACATGGCTCGAAGCATGTTGAAAAAGAAGCATATTTCAAATGAATATTGGGGAGATGTAGTTCTTTTCTCTGTTTTTATCTTGAATAGAATTCCGACCAAGACCATGAGGGATCGTGTACCTCAGGAAGCCTAGGATGGTAAGCCTTGCAATGTTTCTCATTTTAGAATTTTTAGATGTCTTGCATTTGCGCATGTACCTGCAGAAATGAGGAGAAAGTTGGATGACAGAAGCAAGAGATGTATCTTTGTTGGATACAGTGAAGAGTCCAGGGCATATAAGCTCTACAATCCCATTACCCAGAAATATGTAATCAACATAGATGTTCAATTTAAAGAAGATGAAGCCTGGGATGGAAGTATTGACAAATCAATTTCAGAGCGAGCGGTGTTACCCCGTGATGATGATGATGGAGATGAGCAGGCTGAAGGAGATGGATTGATGGTTCCACACGTACATATGCCCACAACAAGAAGTCCAACAAGGCAAGCACCAGATTTAATCTCATCTCAATTTAGAATGTCCAGAACTCATGAGCGTGGTGAGCCATCTAGACATGGTGGAAATCAAATAGATTCACAGATAAGCAGTGAATCAGATCCCACTTTAGCTTCTTTGAAAAATAGATTTAAAGGACAGAAAACTAGAAGTTTAAGAGAATTGTATGATCAGAATGAAGAAGTAGGTCATATTTCAATTTTTTCATTAATATCTTATGATCCTATAAGTTTTGATGAAGCTGCTAATGAGGATATTTGGATAAAAGTAATGGATGAGGAGATTGATTTCTTGTAAGAAATCACACTTGGGATCTTGTTGATTTACCTAAAGATAAGAAAAGTATTGGTGTTAAGTGCATTTATAAGACTAAGTTGAATGCAGATGGTGAAGTTGAAAAGTACAAGGCAAGACTTGTAGCTCAGGGGTTTAGTTAGCAACCCGGCATTGATTATAATGAAACATTTTCTCCTGTAGCAAGAATTGACACTGTGAGGATGGTCATAGCTAAATTTGCAGCTCATAATAGATGGATCATGCATCAAATGGACGTCAAGTCTGCATTCTTGAAGGGATATTTGGAAGAAGAGGTTTATGTAAGACAACCTCCGAGTTATGAGATTGATAAACATAGAGATAAAGTTTACGAGTTAAGGAAAGCCTTATATGGATTGAAGTAGGCATCTAGAGTTTGGTATAGCAGGATTGATGAATATCTTATTAGTGTTGGATTCATCAAAAGTCCAAGTGAACCAACCCTGTATACAAAGATAAACCAGGAAGGTAAAATTTTGATTGTATGTCTCTATGTTGATGACCTAATTTTTACTGGAGATATATCTGTAGATGATTTTAAAAATGCCATGAAAACTGAGTTTGAGATGACTGATTTAGGATTGATGAAGTATTTTCTTGGAATTGAAGTGGATCAATCTGATGATGGCATTTTCATTTGTCAAACTAACTATGCAAATAAAGTCTTGAAAAGGTTTAGAATGTTGAATTGTAAACCAACTGCAACACCTATGGCAACTGGTATTAAACTTAGCAAGTATGATGTGGGATCATATGTTGATCCAACTCTGTATAAAAGGTTGGTTGGAAGTCTTATGTACTAAACAACAACCAGACTTGATATCATGTTTGTTGTAAGTTTGATTTCGAGATTCATGGAGACTCCGAAGAGTACTCATTGCCAAGCAGGAAAGAGGATCCTAAGATATGTTGCTGGAACAACTGACTTTGGTATCCGATACACATCAAGTTTAAACTTTGAGCTGATCGGATATACTGATAGTGATTTTGTAGGTTCCATTGATGACAGGAAAAACACATTTGGGTGTGTGTTCAGTCTTGGATCTGGTGCAGTGGCATGGGCATCAAAGAAACAACCCATTGTGACTCTATCCTCTACTGAGGCAGAGTATGTTGCAACAGCTGCAACTGCATGTCAAGCTGTGTGGATGAGAAGGGTCTTGAATGAATTGTTGCATGACCAAAATAATGCAACTCAAATTGTCTGTGATAATAAATCTGCCATTGCACTGTCAAAGAATCACATTTTTCACAAACAAAGTAAGCACATTGATACAAGGTATCATTTCATTCGAGAGTTGGTAACTGATAAAGATATTTCTGTTCAATTCTGCAGATCTAAAGAACAATTTGCAGACATATTTACGAAGCCTTTTGGAAATGAATTGTTTGAAATCCATAGAAGAAATATTGGGGTGTGCAAGTTGTAATGCATTGTTTACAACAATTTTGTTTTACATATTTTTAGTTTGTTTTTTCTCTGAAATGATTAAGAGGGATTATGTAAATATGTAATCATTTCACCACTTGTATGAACAATGCATCGATCATTGTCTTGACCCTTCAAGACTCGAGGTTTAAGCATCGATCACTAATTTTGTCTTACATTGCTTAAACGATGGCCGCCTTAACCTTTGCAGGCCACGAGACACCATCGTCGCCTTAATCAAATTCTTTCAAAGATCGAAGGGGCAATTTTCGTTTCGTATAACTACCTGAAAACAGATTGTAATCAATAAGATTTTGAAAACATTTTTTGAATCGAATTGGTTATTATGCATTCAGAGGTATTTTCCCCGTATATATATTTTATTCACTTTGTAAACTTTGTTCTTGTTTTTCATTTTTGGCATTCAGAGTTTACCTGTTAAATTCACACGGAGTTTCTTTTGTTTTACCAAAACTCCAAACCCAAATTGGTGGGCCCAAAACTTATACGCGTTTCGCAATTCGACATTTGTTGTTTTGTTTTGCTTTTGCATCGGGTGTTGGCAAACCCTGAACCCCGAAATCCGAACTGCCTGGGCCCACGACTTGATCGCATTTTGCGACCTTGCAACCATTGTTGCATTCTTGTGTCTCACCTCTCAAACCGCTGAAACCCGAAATACTGGGTCCCACAACCTGTTCGCATTTCGCGATTCGGGAATCGGTGTTTGTTTTGTTTTTTGTGTTCGACGTTTGTAATCGCCAAAACCCGATCCGCTTCCGTTTTTCCACACTGCCTTCTTCACTGGTTTTCTAAGTTCTTGTCTTTCCTCGAAGTCTCCTCGATAACAGGCAGCTTTACAAGACGGGTTTTTGCAAAGTCATTATAAGATCCTCTAGAGAAGATCAAGATCCATCTAGATCAAATCCAGAGACGGATACAGATCAAGATGCTCCTGCCTCGGTTTGTACTCTGCCTTCTTTTTCCTCTCTCTTCTTCGCACTCTTTCTTTCTGCACTCTCTCCTCTATAGGGTGGACCAAGCCAAGTAGTTGGTTTCTTCCCCGCTCCTTTTGTTTCTTAGAGAATGATTATTGTACAACCTTGTCAAGAATAATTATTAGGCCGATAGGCATATACTTATTGACCATGTGCACAGTTAATCATCTTTTAATCTAAAAATCTAATTTGATGGTTAGCCAGTAGTAAAAAATGCTAGCATATTTTTAGTATTCTTCTCAAATCAATGAATAAGATTCATTGTTCATAACTTCCTTGCATTTATAAATGCATCAATTAACCTAACTTGTTTATTTTTCACATTTACCCAATCATAGTAAGATATCACTCTAAGGCCATATGATTACCACTTTTAGATGATTAACAAAAATTAACATATTTGAAAGTTTTTATTGTCATGTTTACTTAAAATTGATAATAATGATCCATTATTTACTCTAGCATGGAGTTTTAACTGATTCTTTTATTTTTTTCGTGGGTTGGGTTTGAACTGGTTTTAACTGCGCGCCCCTGGTTTTAACGCCGATACCTATCGGCGTTCACCAGCCGACTTTGAGTTTTAACTGGTTCTTTTATTTTTTTCCTGGGTTGGGTTTGAACTGCGCGCCCCTGCGTTTAACGCCGATACCTATTGGCGTTCACCAGCCGACTTTGCGGCTGTGCTAGTTATTCTCCAGCGATACCACAGTACGTGTACGTAGAAGAACTTTCGTCCGTTCAATATGGTTTCTTGAAACCCATTGAAAACCTTCATAAGTTGAGCTTCAGTGAACTAGAGCAGTAATTTATACAGGGCAAAATTATGATTCCAGTCACATTGCAAACCGAAAATGTAAACACTTTCCCCCACGTCCTAATATTCTCAAACTTGCTAGAAAAACGAAAAGGCTGTGTTAATCGTTATTTGTTGATGACGTGAATCCCACAATGTTTACGTGATTTCTCCATGTTAGAACAACTTCTACTGAACTGGATGTAAGAAACGCTCGTTTCAACCCCACCTTCTTATCCCTTACCTACTTCGACTTCCTCTCCCTTCATTTCCAACTCCGACTTAAGCTCACCTCTTTCCGAGATATAGCCTGCTCGAGCAACTATAAGTAATGCATGTGGCCTGTCCATAGTATGTGCTTGATAACCCTAATCAAGAAGAGAACCTGGGCTTCTCCTTCGTTGGTTGGTTGTCAAGATGCAGAGAATACAGTTCTCTCTTCTGTCAATCCTTTTGGTCGCAGCAGTTGCTCCGTCTCATCAGCTCACCTCTCAAGGTGACGCACTGCAGTCCTGGCGCAATGCAACAAGGTACAGAAGCCATACAGTACAATGGGAGTCTGAGAGCGCCAAGATCAGCTTCAAGAATGATTCAGAATATTTGACAGAGGGACCCCCTCAAGAAGCCGATTATCTCCCACAAGGTCTCCCTGGGCAGCCCACTGGCTTCAAATTCCGACAGTACTCTGGATATATAACAGTCGATGCCAAGGCAGGCAGAGCACTTTTTTACTATTTCGCCGAGGCCACTCAAAATCCCTCCAAGAAGCCGCTGGTTCTCTGGCTTAACGGCGGTAAGGTTTTCAATAATAATCGTATTGCTCGGTTCTCATAGTTCTCACAAATAAATATTCTCGCAGGGCCTGGATGTTCGTCATTTGGATTTGGAGCAATGGCGGAATTAGGGCCTTTTCGCGTTAACCGAGACGGAAGAACCCTTAGCCACAATCCCTACGCATGGAACCAAGGTCAGTATTGCCTTCTTTTATATCCAGACATTCTTAAGTGTAGACATAAATATGCATATTTATTCAGTCAGATCTATATATAGCTCGAATTTTATTGGATTAGGTTAACATTTTTGAAGTATAAATCTAGATAGCACCAACTTAGTTCCATCAGAGATTCAATCTGGGATAGCATCCCAGATCACATTTCGGATATGTAATAAGTTTTACATTTCAGAGTATGAGTTAAGATGCTCTAACATTTGACCGTATGAATTAAGATGATATTAGTTATAGATTTCATAGTATGAATTAAGATGATTTAACATTTGAATTAAGATGGTAGTAGTTTACATACAATGACATTTATAATTTAATATATTAAATTATAGGAAAGAATAATATCTTATTTATTTGATAAATAAGTGTGAAGTTGTCCGCGTCCATGCTTCCAACAGCGGCGAACGTACTTTTTTTGGAGTCTCCAGCAGGCGTCGGTTTCTCGTACTCGAACACAACCTCTGATTATGAGCAAACTGGGGATACACTAACGGGTAACTTGCGAATAGATTGTTTATTTTTAAAGTAAATGCGTTTAAGCGATGCTGAAATCTAAACTTTTTAACTGGGTTTTTGTTTTATCCAGCTGAAGAATCGTATGCATTCCTGGTAAACTGGTTCAACAGGTTTCCACAGTATAAATTCCGAAAGTTTTACATAGCAGGCGAAAGTTATGCAGGTAGTCTCGTTTGCAATACCTATGATGCCTTAACCGTTTTGTTCGATTCAATTAGATATGATTAAAACTTTGAGAGTAATTGCAAGCTGCTACTCTAAAAATAATGCTATAGTCACATCCTTTAGAGAAATGGTATTTTTGACAGGCCTTGTCCTGAAATTTATTAACAACTGTGATAGGTTTGACAGACCTTGTCATGAAATTCATTAAGTGAGATACTCTTTGTGATTGTAAGACGAAATATGTCAGCGGTGCAATAAAGATTCCTAAAGTTGGTGCAATAATTATTGATTGTAGGATATTACATTCCAGAGTTGGCTTCAACAATTTTACACCACAAAAAATTGTCACAGGCATCGTTTATTAATTTCAGAGGAATAATGGTGAGTTTAACTCAGACTTGTGACTTTTAGAAAATTTCATTTTTCTCAGAATCAAAATGCACGCAATGAGAAATCAGTATACGAATATTTTTGTTCGATGCCTATGTGAAGATTTCGGATATAAAACTTGCAAACTCTATCGAAAGCCATAGTGCTATTTATTCTCAAATTTGGAAACTTATTTGTACAATCAATCTGAAGCGTGCACATTGAATTTATGCAGGTGGGAAATGGCTTAATGAATAGTGATACAGATTTTATTGGAACATTTCAGTACGCATGGAGTCATGCATTGATATCGGATCAACTCTATGAGCAAGTAATTGGCAACTGCACCGGCCCAAATTCGGATACAGGGTTGTGCAATGATTTGGAAAATCTAGTGTATGATCAAATGGGAAATATCGATATTTACAGTATCTATGCTCCCATATGCACAACTAATTCATCCGAAACGGCAACGGTAAATGCAAATTACATTTTTCTGTGGAAGTAAAGGATTTATTTACATTTATGGATGACATCATGTGAGCTATGTTCAATTGCATTGACAATCAGAAACTAACTCTTAAAATCTATGGTCCCTTTTCTATATTTAGCTATACAATTATAGTAGTTATGGATGAAGCTACATAATCAGCAAACCCCACCCCAGTATAGCTACCTAGATATTCATCATAACACCAGTTTCAAATTCTGGTTGACATCTCAAATGCAGCAGTATTTTTCTGTGTATATTTATTCATTTCCGGTTGACATCTCAAATGCAGCAATATTTTTGCTAAAGATTGACTGTACTTATGATTGTTGTGTAAATAGCAAGAGGAAGCGGAAATTCCCGGATATGATCCTTGCATCAATAACTACGTATACGCGTATCTTAATAGGCCGGATGTTCAGAAAGCCATACATGCAAATGTAACAAACATAACTTATACTAGCTGGATCCAGTGCAGGTATCAGTCTTTAAACCTAGTTATTAATATCAGTTATTGCGACAAATTTGGTTTTCCAAACGTCTTATACTCTCGAGTTGATGCGCTGAAATATGGTTTCATGTGACTCTGTACTAGTAATGTTCTTTCTTGGCTGGATTCGGTTTCAACTGTCTTACCAATTTATCGTCAACTAATTGCAAGTGGGTTGCGAATACTTGTTTTCAGGTATAATATAAGATCATTTCAATGACAGTTGTAGTTGATTATTAATTTTTTTAATTAACTGAATATAAGATTGGTTGGTGTCTTGCCCATTTTTAATGAAAATTCGAATTAGATCATTTTCCCAACAACCACTTCTTGTAATCCCTATACCACAGCCAAATTGTTATGGATCATTCAAGTATTTCATTAACATCTTTTTTTGTTTGGTTTTCAGCGGAGACACTGATTCCAGAGTTCCTGTGACCTCTACAAAACTCTCCATCAATGAGCT
>ML811688.1:91342-103094 GCA_009831015.1 Picea engelmannii | reverse complement strand
AGAGCGACCTTGATCTGCTTGTTTCTTCATGCAATTTTGAGACATGACCAAATTCTCTTTGATGGTACAAAGAATAGCCTCTTGAACTGTAAGCATCTGGTCAACTGCCTAGACCTTCGAGACACCTGGTAAATATGAGAGAACTTAAGGTGGGTTTTTTCCATATACCTCTTCAAAAGGAGTCATGCGTGTAGTTGTATGGTATGAAGTATTGTACCACCATTCGACTAGAGGTAACCATTGAGCCCACTGATTTTTCTTTTCCGATGCAAAACACATCAGATATGTTTCTAAAAACTTGTTGACAACTTCAGTTTGACCATCTGTCTAGGGATGATAAGTTGTGTTGAGATGCAATTGGGTGCCTTGTAGCTTGAATAGTTCTTGCCAAAAAATGCTGGTGAAAGTTGGGTCGCGATCAGAAACAATAGAATGTGGCATGCCATGAAGCTTGAATACCTGATCCATGAAAAGTTGAGCCACTGTGGATGCTGTAAATGGGTGTTGAAGAGCATAGAAATGAGCATACTTGGAAAGGCGATCAGCTACCACCGTGATGACTGATTTATTACCCGATTTAGGTAAGCCTGTATTAAAATCCATAGAAATATCCCTCCAAATAGCAAGTGGAATCGGAAGTGGTTGCAGTGTTCCTAGAGATTTGACTGTTTCTCTCTTGTTGCATTGACACACATCACATTCGACCACAAAATTATGAACGTCTTGTTTCATACCATCCCGAAAAAAAGAACGCTTGACCCTATCATAGGTTTTGGTAAACTTGGAGTGCCCAACTATGGGTGTAGCATGAAGCTCAGAAAGCACCGTGGATTTAAGTTTTGACTGTTTACTTAAATACAAACGGCCTTTCTATCGAATCTCATCATGGAGCCATGAGTACCCTCAGGAAACTGGAGAATTGGAATGCAATTTTTGTATCAGATGTGAACTTTTGGGATCATTTAGCCATTCTTGGCAGATAGATTGGAGCCAATCTGGTACAATGAAGGAGAGAGAAAAAAGGGAGCCTTCATCTTCATATTTTTGGGAAAGTGCATCGGCCACCACATTATCTTTGCCTTTCTTGCAAATAATCTCATAATCATATACAAATAGCTTAGTCACCTATTTTTGTTGCTCTGGGGAGGAAATGCATTGTTCCAGAAAATACTTGAGGCTTTGATGGTCTGTCTTAATTTAGAAGTGTTGCCCCAATAGAAAAGGGTGCCACAAATCAACGCCATGCAGAATAGATAAAATTTCCTTTCCATAGATTGATTTTCCTAAATTTCATTCAGACAGTTGTTTGTTGGTAAAGGCCAAAGGCCAACCCTCTTGCATAAGGACATCACCAATACCTTTCCCTAAAGCATCACATTCCAGTGTCGTGAGAGATGCCTCAATATTTCCATAATTCTTAACAAACTTGTGATAATAACCTATTAGGCCCAGAAATACTCACAAGATTTTGAGAGTCTTTGGGTGAGGCCAATCTTGCATAGCTTCAATATTTTTAGGATCCACCATGATGTCATTATTTCCAACAAGATGGCCCAAGTACTCGACTTCTGAGGTGCCAAAAGCACATTTAGATTGTTTCAGGAAAAGTTGGTGCTGAGAGAGTAGATGGAGAACTCGGTCCACATGAGCAAGGTGGTCTGTCCAGTTTTTTCTATAGATGAGGATATCATCAAACAAAACTAAGACAAAATGATAGAGAAAGGGGTGAAAGACATGATTCATGAGGCTTTGGAAGGTGGAGGGGGAATTACATAAGCCAAAGGGCATGAAAAAAAACTCATAGTAGCCCTCATGAGTTCGAAAGGCAGTCTTAGGAATGTCTGCCTCTTTCATACAGATTTGGTAGTAGCCAGAACAAAGATCAAGTTTAGTAAAGAACTGGGCACCACTCAACTCATCCAAGAGGTCATCAATGATAAGAATGGGGAATTTGTTCTTAATGGTGAATTTGTCGAGGGATTAGAAGTCAGGAAACATGCGCCATAACCCTTGCATTGAGCAGTTCTTGAACCATTTTCTCAATTTCATTTTTTTGGGAAAAGGGGTGACGATAGGGATAGATATTGGGAGGGAGTCTTCCTGGTATAAGTGGAATGGAATGATCATGAACACCACAGAAAGGAGGGAGTCCGTGGGGAGTGGAAAAGACCACTTTATGTTTAGAGAGGATGGATTGGAGGTCTTACGGCACAAAGGGTGTCTCAGTTGCCTGTATGGCATGGAGTTGGGCAATAATGCCAGAATGAACTTTTTTGAGCATATTTTCCAGGTGATGGGAACTAATGATCTCTGGTGAGCTGGCGGTGATGCCTTGGAACTTATATTTTTGGCCCTCTTAGTCGAATTGCATATTAATTCCTTGAAATCCATGAGAATGGGACCCAAAGTCCTTAGCCATTTTTCACCCAACACAGTGTCACAACCGCCCATGTCGATAGCAAACATATGAGATTTCAAGTGGTAGTCACCAATTTGGAGACGCACATTTTCACAATGCCCTCCACATTTCATGGAGTCACCATTGGCAATCATGATTTGGAAACTATTGAATGCATGGATATTGCAATGAGTTTCTTAGGCAATGCAACGATGAATAAAATTATGGGTTCTTCCACTCTCAACCAGAATGATGACCTTCCTATGCTTGATGTAACCAATTAGCTTGAGGTTTTGAGGAGTAGATAAACCAGTGAGAGAATTTAGGGAAATGACTGGTTCTACTTTATGAGGGTTTGAGGGAGGGATTATGTTTGTGGTTTCAGGTGACTCAGAAACAAGGGGAGTTTCAACATCCTCTTCCGAAACATCCTCCAAGATGGCCATAATAACATTTTGTTCCTTACACTTGTGGCCTCAAAAATATTTGTCATCACAATTATAACAAATACCTTTGAGTTGGAATTCGACCATTTTATCTCTGGTCAATTTTTGGATATTTAGTGGAGAAGAGGGAGCAGTGGGATATACTGGTTTAGTGCAAGGAATAAAGGAGGGTTTCCAGTTTTGAGAAGATACAACTTGTTGTGATTATTTATCTCTTTTAGTATCCTCCACCCAATTCTGAGGCCAATCCATGAGGACATGGGCACGAATCTCATCCTTGAGGTCACTGATAAAAAATTCTCGGAAAAAGACATCAAACATGCCCTCTGTCCGAAAATCCAGGCGCTCAAAATAAGCTATAAAGTCTTCCTCTATTCAAGATTTTTTCAACTTTGTCAAACATCCTAAATGGTTGGTGTCAGTTTCAAAGCGTTCATAAAGCTCTGCCAAAAAGTGTGTCCAAGCAATATACCCTTGACGGGAAGTTTTTCTCCATTGCCACCATTTCCAATGTTCTTGATCTAGATGGAGAACACCATACTGGAGTTTGGACAAGTCATCTGTAATGTTGTATAAAGAGCAATAATGTTCCATTTGGGTTACCCAACCAGTGGGATCTGAGCCATCAAATCTGGTCACACCCAGCCGCGGAAGGCATAGGTCACACTGAAAGTGATGGGGCTGAAAATTGTGGGAATGAGAGGAAGTTTCAGCTTCAGTATGTGGGGGTGGGTCAGATAAAGGGTTATCTGCAGGGATATGCAGCTTGGTGCAAATCATCGAAACGCCAAATTCAATATGGGTAGTCATGTATTTTTTGAGTTCCTTGATTGAGGTGGAAATGGAGGAATGCATGGTTGTATTGATGGCGAAAACATTGGCACTGATTTGTTTCACTTCTTGTTGGGTCTCTATGAAATAAGATTGTAAGGTATTGAAGCGAGCTTCCAAGTCTTTGTTGAAATAATGTAACTGCAAAGATTATTCTTATTATTATTTGATATATTATTCATTGAATCAATCCCCATTGTGGATTGATCATGTCGACTATTGTAATAGGACCAAATACCCTTTTTCAAATTGGTCAAATGATAATTATAATTGGCAAAATAAGAAGTCGGCCCCAGGAGATATTAAAGAGGCTCCAAAATATATTAAAGGTGGTTATAACCACCCAGTTGGAGAATTTGGCCCTGCCAGTGAGTTGTGTGTCTAAGTGAGGTGCTAGCCTCCTTATTTATATTAGACTGGCATGTGTGAAGTGACACTTCACACATGCCAGTCTAATATAAATAAGGAGGCTAGCGCCTCACTTAGACACACAACTCACTTTCTCATTGAGAGACAAGTTTCAGATCTGTTGTTAGAGAAGAAGGAGAGAGAGTGGTGCATATCTGGGAGAGGATATTCTACATTAGTTTAAGAGATCTCTTGGCATTGTATTAGCTATCTATATTAAGGAAGTTTTGTTGGGTTTTCTTCCCCTAGAGGGTTTCCCAGAATAAATGTTGTGTCTCTTGTGATTGTGTATTTCTCAGTGATTTGGATTATGCTATTGTTATCTAATGAAATGCAAAGAACTATAATAATGGCTTAAACATTAACATGGTATCAGAGCCAAGCTAAAGGAAGCATCTTTCACAAGAGTGAAAAATGTCACTGTTGTCGTACATGAAAATTAGGGCTTTTTGATGGTGAAGCTTTTCAACCCCAAAACCATATAGAAAAATGTGCCCTCCCCTAAGGATCACTTTGGCAGTATCGGTGCACCTTTTCAGTGGCTGGATCTCTCGGAAAGTGAAACCCTAGTTTCACAAAGTACGAGAAGTACCAGAAAACCAGTTTACCAGAAGTACCAGAGTACCAGAGGTACCAGAAGCACCAGTATAGAAATTTTCAGATCCAATTTGGAGGATAAAAAGTTGTATTTTCTCAGATCCAAACACACCAGGCTACTCACCTCAGCCAAGCGCACCTCTTGGTAAGTTCAGATTTTGATTTTGAGCACTTTCATTTTTCGATCATTTTCATAGCTCCAGGTAAAGATGTCTGCAAGCATTAAGCTTGATAACAAGGTAGAAGGAGTGGAAAAATTCCGTGCCTGGAAGTATATGATTGGCCTCATTCTTGAAGAGAATGAACTAGAAAGATTCATCGAAGAAGACATACTAGAACCCGTCGATGCTGCAGAAAAGGCAAAGCATCAAAAGGACACAATCAGGGCCAAAAGAATCATTGCAGATTCAATCAAAGACCACCTGATTCCTTATATGTCATCTAAGAAGACTCCGAAAAAAATGTTTGATGCCTTGACCAGACTATATGAAGGAAATAACATAAACTAGAAGATGAATCTAAGAACTCAACTGAAGAATACAAGATTGCATAAAGGAGAAACGATTCAGGAATACTTCTCCAGAATATCATAATTCAAAGAACAACTAGAAGCTATTGGAGATACCATAGATGAAGATGAACTCATAATGACGACCCTAGATGGTCTCACAAGACCTTGGGATGCATTCATCCAAACAATATGTGCCAGAATGGAGCAACTGAAGTTTGATAGTCTATGGGAAGAATGCATCCAAGAAGAAACAAGAGTAGTGAATCGTGAAGCGTTACTAGCAATAGATGATGATCAAGCCCTAGCTACTCATACCAAAGGAGGAAGGAAGAAACCCTACTTCCAAAAGTAGACTCATAAAGAGCCTCAACAGTCAAACAAATTCAATCATAAAGAATCTCATCCAAGGAGATTTCAGAATAAAGGACAATGAAAGGAAAGGGACTACTCATCTGTAGAATGCTATCATTGTGACAAGATGGGACACATTGCAAAGTTTTGTCGAGCCAGACGAGAAGAATACAATAGAAAACATAAGAGGCTCCATGCCCATGTAGTCAAAGATGAAGATCCACCCGCAAAGATGATAAAAGAGCAGATCAAAGACCACGTCTTAATCTCGGCCCTCTCAGGATCTGTAACACCTGGAGAGGACACTTGGCTCATTGATAGTGGTGCATCCAAGAACATGATGGGACAAAGAAACATTCTCTCTTGTATCTCAGAAAATAAGTTTTCTCATAAAGTGACACTTGGAGATGATTACCAATATCCCATCAAAGGAGTGGGAGAATCAAACCATAAACTGAATTCAGGGAATTCACTAAAAATTAAGGACGTACTATATGTACCAGGATTGAAGAAGAACATATTCTCCATTTCATCTTTAGAAAAGAAAGGCTTCAAAGTTTCCTTTATAGATGGAGAATTTCTTATGTGGGGTAAAGGGGAATCCTTAAATGAAGCAATGTCCATTGGAAGTGAAGAAAATGGCTTGTATAACCTAAAGGGTCACTCAGAGGCTGTCGTGACCCATGCCATTGAAAACTCATGTGAACTTTGGCATAGAATTTTAGCCCACATCAACTACAAGGCACTACCATACATATGCAAAGTAGTCACAGGTTTACCAGAACTCAAAGGTGACCATAAAGGCATATGCAATGGATGTGCACAAGGGAAGAACATCAAGAATCCGTTTCCGAACAGGGACAAAAAGACAGAATGAGTCCTAGAATTCAGTCATTCAGATGTATGTGGCCCAATGCCATCATCCTCCATTAGCGGGTATGTATATTATGTATCATTCATTGATGATTACTCTCATAAAACCTGGATATATTTCTTGAAATGTAAAGATGAAGTGTTCAGCAAGTTCAAGGAATTCAAAGCCTTGATAGATAACCTTTCTGAAAGGAATATTAAGATACTCAGGTTAGATAATGGAGGAGAATATACCTCAAAATAATTTGTGAACTTCTGCAAATATGTTGGGATCAAGAGGGAACTCACTACTCCCTATAATCCCCAACAAAACGGTGTAGTTGAATGAAAGAATAGAACCATACTAGAAGCTATGAAAACTATGATCCATGATCAAGATCTTCCTATGTGCTTATGGGAAAAAGAAACAATGGTAGATGTATATATGCATAACCAAATGTCCCATATTGCACTTGGGCTCAAGACACCAGAAGAGATGTTCACCGGAAAGAAGCCATAGGTAAGCCATCTCAAAATATTTGGTTGTCCGGTGTTTATTCATATACCTAAAGAAAAGAGAAACAAGTTGGACCCTTCAGGAAAGAAGGAAATATTTGTGTGATACTGTGATGTCTCCAAGGCCTTCAGAATCTATATAAAAGGTCAACATCACATTGATATCAGCAGGGATGTGACCTTTGATGAATATGTAGTGCTCAAGAAATCTAAACTATGTCATCTTGAAAAAGTATATGAAGAGGAACCTGTGATCCCTAGTACTGCAATGAGGGAGGTTCCCAGAGCTACAGAACCAGTGAGGGAAGTCGTAACTTCCCTTGATGAGGAACTTCTAGAAGACCATAATATAGTAGAAGTGAAAGAACCTCCTCAAATGACAATCCTCCATAAAAGAAATCCATCTTGGGCTAGAGAGCTTATTCAAGATGGAGAGAAGTACGGTGTTTCCTAAGGAACTACGAGACAAGTGAAAAGACCAAAGTCTTTCTCCAGTTATATGGATTTGATGTGTGATCTCCTAGAAGAGGAGCCTACCTACTTTGAAGAATCCATTCAAAGGAAAGAATGGGAAGATGCCATGACAGAGGAATACCGATCCATAATGAAGAACGAAGTATGGGAAATAGTTCCCTGACTGAAGAATAAATATGTTGTATCCTCCAGATGGATCTTCAAAATAAAGCATGCTATTGATGGAAGTATTGAGAAGTATAAAGCAATATTTTTCGCTCGTGGCTTTTCCCAGAAGGAAGGTATTGTCTATGAAGAGACATTCGCTCCTGTGGCCAGATACACTTCGATCAGATCCATCATAGCTCTTGCAACTAAGATAAAGTGGAAGCTGCACCAGATGGATGTGAAGACAACTTTCCTAAATGGTGTCATCGAAGACGAAGTGTATATAGAGAAACCTCAAAGAATTGAGGTTGAAGATAGGAAGTCTCATGTCTACAGATTGAAGAAAGCCTTATACGGATTGAAGCAAGCTCCTCGATCTTGGTATGGCTGTATAGACAGTTTCTTGACGAGCTTAGGCTTTACCAAGAGTAAAGAAGACTCTAACCTCTACTTCAAAATCATGAACAATGAGCCAGTAATCTTATTTCTATATGTGGATGACTTATTCTTAACTGGAGAAGAAAAGCTCATCACTGAATGTAAAAAGAAACTTTCCTCGGAATTTGAAATGAAAGACCTTGGCCTAATGAGTTATTTCTTAGTTCTTGAGGTATGGTAGAGTTATGAGAGGATATTCCTTAACCAAGGGAAGTATACGGTCAAAATCTCGAAGAGATTCGACATGTTGGAATGCAAGACCATGAATACACCCATGGAAGCGAAGCTGAAGCTGTTGGTCAATACTTCGTCAAAGTTGATTGATGCCACACTGTACAAATAGATTATTGGATCGCCGATGTACCTGACGAACACCAGACCAGATATTTGTTTTTCCCTGAATACCTTGAGTCAGTTTCTAGTAGAACCCAGATGTGTTCACCTAGTGGGTGCAAAACATGTGATGAGGTACCTTAAAGGTACAATAGATTGTCGTCTCAGCTATGATGGAGATCATGATTTCACATTGAGTGTATATAGTGATGTAGATTGGGCAGGAAGTGTTTCTGACAGGAAAAGCACTTCAGGATGTTTCAGTTTGGGATCAACTATGATCTCGTGGTAGAGTAGGAAGAAATCTAGTATTGCTCTTAGCACAGTGAAAGCAGAATACATTGCTGCATGTTCTTCCAGCTGCGAAGCTATATGGCTTCGAAAGTTGTTGACTGGCCTATTTGACTTAGAGATGAGAGAAACCTTGATTCTATGTGACAACGAAAGTTGCATAAAGATGAAAGAGAATCTTGTATTCCATCATAGGTCGAAGCACATAGAGATTCATTATCATTACATCCGTGACATGGTCCAGAGAGGAGACTTAAAGCTCCAGTACATTAGCATGGATGAACAGGTTGCTGACATGTTGACCAAGCCACTATCTCGTATAAAGTTTGAGTACTTTCGAGATAAGCTTGGTATAGTCCGAAAGGACCCTCCTCAAAAGGGGGAGTAGATGTTGTGATGAGACATCTCTTGCTTCCAACCTGATGGTTGTGATGTAAAGCAAGATGATGTGATATGAGTAGCACTGTTCTTCTAGCTGGATAGTTGTGACGTAAAGCCAATCTAGTATCCTTCTTCTGACCTGATGGTTGTGACATAAAGCAGGATGAGTACCTTGCTTCCAACCTGATGGTTGTGAAGTAAAGCAAGATGATGTGTGACTAGTACTATGCTTCCGGATGTATAGCTCCAACGTAAAGCAAGTCTAGTTCCCTGATTCTGACCTGATGGTTATGACGTAAAGAAGGATTTGTACCTTGCTTCCAACCTAATGGTTGTGACGTAAAGAAAGATGATATGATGAGACTAGCACTGAGCTTCCAGCTGGATAGTTGTGACGTAAACCCAATCTAGTATCTTACTTCTGAACTGATGGTCATGACGTAAAATAGGACGAGTATCTTACTTCCATCTTGAGTGTTGTGACATAAAGAAAGACAATGAGATGAGACTAGTACTGTCCTTCCATTTTGATAGCTATGATGTAAAGCCAGTCTAGTATCTTGCTTCCAGCCTGAGTGTTGTGACGTAAAGCAAGACATTGAGATGAGACGAGTACTGAGCTTCCAGCTTGACAGTTGTGATGTAAAGACAGTCTTGTATTATGATGAGCCAGCCTTGTGATGTGATGATGATGACGTATCGGTTTTTATACTAATACATATTGATGCAGATGATGATGGCATTCCTTTGAGAATGACGATGTTGCCGATGAAGAAAACTTTCGATGATTTATAGATACACCAGTCAATGTTCCAAGATAATATTGATGATGCTTTCCTCTCTCTCTCGCATGATGTTGTTGAAGAATACCCTTCTTGTTAAGGGGGAGTGTTGAAATAATGTAACTGCAAAGAGTATTCTTATTATTATTTGATATATTATTCATTGGATCAATCCCCATTGTGGATTGATCACGTCGGCTATTGTAATAGGACCAAATACCCTTTTGAGGATTGGTCAAATGATAATTATAATAGGCAAAATAAGAATTTGGCCCCGAAAGATATTAAAGAGGACCCAAAATATATTAAAGGTGGTTATAACCACCCAGTTGGAGAAGTCTACCCTGACAGTGGACATACACTTCACACATGCCAGTCTAATATAAATAAGGAGGCTAGCGCCTCACTTAGACACACAACTCACTTGCTAATTGAGAGACAAGTTTCGGATATGTTGTTAGAGAAGAAGGAGAGAGAGTGGCGCATATCTGGGAGAGGATCTTCTGCATTAGTTTAAGAGATCTCTTGGCATTGTATTGGCTATCTATATTAAGGAAGTTTTGATGGGTTTTCTTCCCCTAGAGGTTTTCCCAAGATAAATGTTGTGTCTCTTGTGATTGTGTATTTCTCAGTGATCTTGGATTATGCTATTGTTATCTAATGAAATGCAAAGAACTATAATAATGGCTTAAACATTAACAGTCTTGGCTACAGGTATGGGCCATGATGATGAGGGAACTGAAACGAGGTGGGTGGGGTAAAAAATTTTGCTGAAAAATTATATGTATGAATGTGATAAGGGCAAAGAGATAAATCCAATGGAATAGGTCTCAAATAATGGTACAAAAATTTCTAGATTTTTTTTTTTTTTTTACACCTGCCAAGTTATACTCTGGTCTGAAGAATATTGTAGTGATGAAATGACCAAATGATTAGCCAGGAAGAAATGTGTAGTGATTTGGCAACACGAACATAGTTGCGCAACAATAGATCTTGTATGTTTTAATTTTTTTGTTCCTGTCCCCAAGGGTTAGGTATTCAAGTGTTCTATAGACAAGGGTTTTCCCTGTGCTATAGATCTTTGATACATGTGCAAGGTCCAATAATAGTACTCACCCCAATATCTCAGGGCACTAACTAAGGAAGCTAGACCATTCCCTTAGATGTACTACCCAACTACCCAGGTACTGGAGAGTATCTTCCCGAGTGTTTTTCTCGGTGGAACTATAGTAGTGAAGTGATCGATCAGTTTATCTAAAAAGGGCTTCAAGAAATCTAGGCCTATTTGTACACAGGTGTTGTCTGATGTGCTACCACTCAAAGGGGTACCAATAGAGGTTACATGGGTGGCTAACAGATGTGCACTTAAGAACCACTTGTATTTCTTGCGTGTATGAATCCCTCAACTACGGGTTTATGCGTATAATGATATATCTCTGTGGCTTAAAGATGTCATAATACGTCTCTACCTTGAAAAAAAATTAACCCACAATTTTCCACCAAGGAAAGTCCTCTGATACCACTTGTAATACTCCAGATATAAAAAGTATACAGAACATAAATAAAATGCTAGAAATGGTATATGAACAACAATATAACCAGAATAACACCACAATAATACTGAAATGATAACAAAATAACACCAGAAAGAGCACTTCGATTACTAAGAGCAATTTTCATGGGCCTCTTCGAGGGGGCAACCTCCAGTCGAGCAGAGTTCTATTACAATAATATCCAAGCTAGGGTTCTCATACCCTCGACTCCTATTTATAGTAAAACTTCTATCAAGAGAACCATCTAGAGGAAGATCCTTCTAGAAGTGAAAGCTTCTATTAGGTCTTCTTACATTTGATTTATTCTACCTTATTGCAAGGCCTTATTAATATTGGCCTTTATTAAATCGTAATACATTGTTCTACCTTTGTAAGGGGTTAGGTCCCTAATAGTTGATGTGGTCTGTGTAATTTCATTACCACTTTGTATAAGCTCATAAATG
>ML811688.1:36122-60030 GCA_009831015.1 Picea engelmannii | reverse complement strand
TTTTTTTTTTCTTCTGTAGTTTTAGTTTTCTTAAAAGCTTCAGCATAGTTCACGAACGTGTCGTCCACAGAGGACTTGACGTCATGTCCCGCTTTAATATTGTGCATTTCTAAGTGATGGGATTTAATAACTGAAAAGCTCGAGGACATTTCCCATTAAAATGAATAGACAGATGAATATTATGAGATCTAGTAATTTCTTTTTGCCTGCATTTTGAATTTGCGAAAATAGTGTTTTATTTTTATTTTTTTGTTTTTGCAGTTTTAGTTTTCTTAAAAGATTCAGCATAATTCAAGAACGTGTCGCCCACAGAGGCCTTCACGTCATGTCCCTCTTTAATATTGTACATTTCAAAATGATGGGCTTTAATAACTGGAAAGATCGAGGACATCTGCCATTAAAATGAGTAGACAACCGAATATTATGGGATCTGGTAATTTATTTTTGCCTACAATTTGAATTTGCGAAAATACTTTTTATTTTAATTTTTTTGCTTGTGCAATTTTAGTTTTCTTAAAACCTTCAGCATAGTTGACATAGAATGGAATATTGAATAAGAATGGAATGCTGACATGACATGACATATATTAAAAAGGAAAATTAATACTTGACAAAGAATGGAATGTTGAATAAGAATCCATTGCAAGCATGCCATATCTGGAAGAAACAAGGTATTCAAAAAACTGAGATAGATGTACTTCACATCACCGATTAAATACAAAACCCAAAATTGATAGTCAACTCGTTTTTTACTATTAAAGAGTTTGAACGTCAAGAAAAGTGTGAAGAAGCTTCATCAATGTACATATCTTTAATTGGTCGACGGCAGGAGAAATCACAATCGTTGTCGCAAATAGCCTCAGCTGTATTTTGTAACACATCTTATTTGAATATAGAATAATTTCGATTTATTTATTAATAGTATTCTCCAATTTATGGTATTTTTTTTAATTGTATTTTGTACCTTCTTCCCTAGTGTCATTAAACATGAAGGACAAGATTTTGTTTCTACTACTCACTACTTCAATCTAAATAAAACTTGGTCTATTCTTTATTTACATTACATTTAAAAATGCTTTTGCATAGGCCATACTTATGTGGCTCCGACTCTGTATTTAAAGAAAGAAATTGGAGGATTCGTTCTGCTCCCATTCTTTGGGTTCCATAAATAGAATGAATTCATGAGTTACAACAAGGCAGTTGCATTGTTGACGCAATGTTCCTGTGAAGTATGTTGGATATATTGCAGCTTCTTCTATTTGATAATATCCGTGCATACATACTAATATCAATACTATTGGAAAAAATACAGAAAACTTCCTCTTCGGAAAAGATTAGGCAGTTATGTTTGGGTTTGCGGTATTAAACGAATATATCCACTATTCTATTATATACATCTTGCAGCCTAGGAACTTTCGAAGTTTGAAATTTATGTTTTAATTACTTAAAGTCACAACAAATTTTGATTACCCTTAATTTAAATTAGATATTGATGTTTATGGAGAGCCGTCGTTTCCTGATGTCATTGCAATGAATACAAGATGAATAGATGATAAAGAATTTATCTCGTTGAGACCATAATGCAAATTCATGTTTCTTGTTGTGCTATGTACATCTTGCAGTCAAAATTTTCATGGGTTCAACGAAATTTGTGAGCCAAAGAGAATATTGCAAATTGGGAGATCATTTGCATTTGAAACAGAAACAATCCATTAATATATATTAGTATGAATACTATTTAGATAAATACGAAAAATTTCTCCATTGATAGATACTAGTATGAATAATACTGAAATAGATATCAAAACTTCGTCTTGGCCAATACTTAGCCAGTTATATGCACACTAGGCCCCGAGTTCGCGGTATCCAGCACCTATGCCCCGTTTTTCGTCATATACATGCTGCAAGCAAAGAACTTCAGTGATGTTCACTTAATGCTTTTACTAGTGAGAAGCCATGAGAGGTTCGAAAGCATTGCCATTAATAAATGGAAAAAAAAGTTTTCTTGACTCTCAGATACTTATCTCTTTTCCCATTTTCCTTTTCCCGTCCATTATGGATTTCTGGTTTTATACTTAGTCATCTTTCTATGTACGGTAGGATGAAATGTCTTTATCTCCATCTATATCCAAGCAAGAAGGATCTGATTGACCGTTGTTCCATTCCATACTTAGCTAATTTTATGCCCATCGTTGCGGGGCTGACGCTTTTGAGCCCAGCTTCTTATCATTCTGCTATATACATCTTGCACTAAAATCATCTGTGATCTACAATTCTACTGCGGGTTCCTCGTATACATTAACTTTGTTCAAAGTATCTATTGTTGATTTGCATCCCTAGCAACTTCACATCCTTCCTGACATACATCAACAATGGTCTTACCAATGACAACTGGACATAGTGGTACGAAATATACTTCCATGATATGCAATTCATTCCTTAACATCTCCACTTATATCCTCGCACGACGTATTTTACCGACTGCTATTTCTTTTCATACTTAGCCAATTTTATGCATGTCGTTGTGGGGATGGTGCTTGCGAAATGAGTTGCTTATCGTTCCGCTATATACATCTTGCACTCAAAACATTTGTGATCTACAATTACACTGCGGGTTCCTTGTATACATTAAGTTCGTTCAAAGTATCTGTGGCTTCTTTCCATCCCTAACAACTTCGCATCCTTTCTGATATACATCAGAAATCCTCTTTCTAGTGCCAAGTGGACACAGTGGTACGAAAGATATTTCCGTGATCTGCACTTTATGCGTTAATTAGTGATAACTCAGTAGGGATTCACAAGCATTTGCATTAATAAGAAAACACTATATGTTCTTCTGTGAGATACTTGGTTCTTTTCCCCTTCTCTTCTTCCCATGTATTATCTAGAATTCCACTGCGAACTTCTCCGTCCTTTTCCCCTTATTTTCTTCCTGTGTATTATGGGACTATAAACTATAGACATGATGTTTTATAGAACATGTACAAATTCCACATTCCATACCTAGAAACATTTTGGATCGTGGGTTCTCGACCGGGTGGGCAGGCTCAAAATTGGGCCTCCATTGTTCCGTGCCCTACAATAGCACCCTGAGTTCCACAATATACAAATTGACAAGCGCACCTGCGGACTATCTAACTCAACATTGCACTTCTATTGTTCGGTGTCCTCCAAACAATGCTCCCAGTTCCGCGATATACAAATTAACACATGGAGTGCAGGACTGGCGGGGTGGAGATTGCCATATTTTATGGATGCTAATCCCTAAATGGTATCTAACAGTATCTAAAAAAGTTATTTTAGTTTTTATTTTTTCCTTGTATAACAGTATCTAAAAAAATATTTTGAATACTAAAGTAGCTCTTAGTACTGACAAATGGACACAGAGGTACGAATAAGTTGGGATTACACTCTCCGCAATATACAAATTGACTACCAGATTCTGACATCGTCCGCTCTTCCATGTTATAGAGTGTGCATTCCAATGTTTAGAGCGATACAATTAGAAGGTTTGGGCCTCAACTCCTTTGCAGAAATTTTCTCAACCTATTTTGGATCCTCCTGTTTCCCTGTTCACGAAATATGCAGCTCCAACGTTGGTGGGTTGACATATGTTTATCTCCATCTATATAATCCGACAACGAATCTGACTGACCGTTGTTGCTTTTGATGCTTTCGATATGTTTCTCCATTATATACATCTTCCACTCTAAATTTACATGATCTACAATTCCACTGCTAACTACTCCATTCATTTTCCCTTTTTTTTGTTCGCATGTATTATGGAACTATAAATTATGGACATGATATCTTACCAGAGCATGTACTAATTCCCATGATATTTTATAGAGCATGTACAAATTCTGCATTCAATATCTAGCGAAATTTTGGATCGCGGGTTCTTGGGCAGGCGGGCTCAAACTTGGACCTCCATTGTTCCGTCGTCTACAAATAGCACCCACAGTTCTGTGATAGACAAATTCACAAGAGAACCTGCGGATTTGTTGATTCAACATTGCACTTCCATTGTTTCATGTCCTCTAAATAACGCTCGCAGTTTCACGATATACAAATTGACACACGAAATGTAGGACTCATGGGGTGGAGATTTCCATTGCTTATAGATGCTAGTCCCTATGAACTATCTAACAATATCTAAAAAAATATTTTGAATACTAAATTAGCTCTTAGTACTGACAACTGGACACAAAGGTACAAAAAAGTTGGGATTGCACTCTCCACAATATACAAATTGACTACTGGATTCTGACATCGTCTGCTCTTCCATGTTACAGATTATGCATTCAAATGTTTGGAGCGATACAATTAGAAGGTTCGGGCCTCGCCTCCTTTGCAGACACCTTATCACCCTATTTTGGATTCTCCTGTTGCCGGGTTCACGAAATCTACAACTCCAGTGCGGTCACTCTACCACTGCTCACAAATGTTTTAAAGTATCTCTCACTGCCTTCCATCCCCACTAACTTCCTATGCTTCCGGTTGTCCTACCATATCCTCTTCGTTCTTACACGTATTGAACTCAAAAAAATTTGAGACATACAATTTGACCCTCACGCCCTCAACCTCAACGCTTGTACGTTGCAACCTTATTTTGTAGCTGTCTTTTTACCCTTGCCTCTGACCTTTCTACTTTCTTACTATGCAATTAGAAACCTTTCATTCTAACCGCTGACCATGCAGGAACCGTCAACATTGTCATTAATGGCCGAAAACCTTGAGGGGATCTCCCATTATTATGCATCAAACCAAGATGTGTGAAGAGTTAATTTGTCCCTTCTGATTGTTCATCTCCAATACGCGTCCTCGTGTTGGGCCACTCAAGAAATCTACAATGCTTAATCGTTCATTGCAATATCCAACATGTTGGCAATTCTATGCATGCAGTTAGTGTTGTTTAATGTTAACAACGCATCATGCAACATCTGTCCAAATTGTCATTAATCAACGAAAGCCTCGAGGACATCTTCCATTCACACGCTTTTGACCAAAATTTACGTAGGGTTATATTATCCCTTCCAACTTTTCATTTCATTCATCGAATAGAAAAAATAAACATTCTTGTAGACTTATGGCACGAGGTCGACAGTAGTTTTGTGGAGATACAGTAAATATGTTCACACAAGAGGACTAGAGATTTCAGTAGTCCAGGGCATACTTTTACTATTCATCCCGTTCCTCCCCAAAAAAAGTGATTTGGACCTCTGGAATGGTTCATGCAGGCTGCGTTGTTGAGGTTTTTGACTCTAAGGAGGTGGTCTCTTGGTGCATAGAAAAACATATTCCAGGCCAAAGAATTATTCCACTACGCGACCATTCTCCTGCTTCTTTGTTGCCTCGGCTCTTCCGCGAGATGTTAAAATTGTCGAACCCAACATTGGCATTCAGAGGACAAGACTGCAAACAGTTTCTAGAAAAACATCATAACAGGATGGACATCTTAGCGCACTTCCTCGAAGACCCGATTTTTTTTTTTGAAGATATCACAAGGCTGCAGATAAGTTCCTTTAGCAATCCATTCCGGGAAATTGCTTGGTTGGTTATAAGAATAACGAGACAGGAATCCACAACAAGCATTTCCCATATAATTATTTATATTTTGTATTTCACAATCAAGGAACAATACATTTTCGATTGGGGAAAGCTAATTTCGATTGAGCTTTGCTCCCAGTTGTCACAATTCAAAGAATCTAATAAATTTTATATGTCATCCTACTTGATTTTAGCAATTGTGTATTGTTTTCCGTTTCAAAAACTTTCTCTTTCCAATAAAATAAACTGTGGATTCAACCTAGTAACATTTTGGCATGAGGCCCTGTGGAGACACAATGCATACCATTGTTTTTATGAAGTTTTTAATGGATTTGTCTAAGTTTTCAAAGATTTATTGTTAGGTAAGGATGCTCCATGGATGTCTGGCCAGACAACCAAGTTTTTGAACAGGAATGGCACACTTGAGCAAGAGGAAAATCACAGTTTCCTCATGGTCGTTGGCTCTAAGGAAAATCCTCTGTTCCTTCCATGCCACATCATGGACAAGATGTTTGTTGCAGAAATAGCAAGGCAATACAACCATTAGTTGCATTTTTTCCATGACAAGAAAAAAAAACAGTTTATTCCTCTGCCTTGGAAAGTCGGAGACTTCGTGTGTAGAAACATCAACAAGATTGACAATTTTTATGCCCATTTCAAGAAATTGAACCTAACGTATGCTGAAAGGATAAAAGGGTTCGACCCTAATGGAATTTTTCGAGAAAATTTACTGGGTGTTGGCTTTAAACCCACTTTTATCCATACACACCTGACCCAAGACAGGAATAGTTTCGACAACAATCCTTCTTCTGCCGATTGCGACACAGAGAGATTGCAAAAAGCCACTGAATTGTACAGACAACATGCAAAAGTATCTGGTGAGAAGAGTACCGAGTCCTCCGCCAACACTCCCAAGAGCATGACATCACAGAGCATTACTTCGATGGTTCACCCCAGTAAGAAAGAAACCCATAAATCTTTGAACAGAGGAGGAGATTAGAACCCTCCTCGCATAAATATTGATAGTTCTCACAAAATTCCACTGACTAAGAAGAGAAAAAACAATTCAGGGCAAAGCAGAGGAACCCAAAAATGAAAGTGGAAAACTGCAACTTGAAATTGAAGCTGAGCACATGAAAAAAATTGGGTCGCTCGTAGTGGAAATATCGGACACCAAATTTTTTGACATAGATGAATCCTTCGTAATCTAGAGTGCTATTTTTGATAGCCAATCTAAAAGTCTGGTCATTGAAAAAGAGAGATGTAACAAACAGGAAAGGAAAATCTCGTGCAGAGATTAACTTTAGCGAAATGTCGTCGTCATGAATCTGCCAATTTCACCAAGGAACCATTTACATTCTTCGTGATTCCATTGGAGGAATTGAGACAGAAAATGCCAATATAAAACAACTCCTCAATGAATTTGAGCAGGCTTTCCTTGCAACTCCAGAATTTGCCAGTCCTTTGGAAAAAATCGTTCCTATTTCCATTGCAGTGAAGATGAAAGTATTCTCTACCATCCTTGCATTCTCTAGAGACCTTGTAGAAAATAACATCAAAAAAAGAATGCAGGTACTTACTGAAGCCTGGGAAACATCACAAAATTTAGTTTCCTTCGAAAAGAAGGTCAATGATTTGCTGGAACAATTGGTGACAAATTAAAAAAAAATGAATAGCTTTTTTGTGATCATGTACTGGTCCCTTTTGCCAAATATGCTGACAACACGTCGGAATTGAAAAGAAGACAAGAGAAACTCCCCTCACCAAAGCGCACCAAAAAAGTAAAAGCATGCTGGAAAAAGAAAGTTGACAACCTGCATCTCATTGTCAAGTCATGTAAACAAGTCATATCAGAAAAGGAAGATTTATTCATAAGCCTGCTCCAGCTGGACATAGCTGGAACTACCAATGAGGTTCAAGATCCTAACTTAATTCTCAAATCCTTGTCAGTCACCAAAGAAGCCTTCAAGGAACAAGTTGATATTTTAAAAGTGTTGTCTTTCGAAAAGTTTTACAACATACTTGAACATCTTCTAGATGAGAACGAGCGTTGGGTACTGGACTATGCCTCACACAATGAAGAAATTGAACAGACTCTGCATAGTATTTCAATGGATCTAAGGAAATTAGAAAATGACCTTTATGACATAGAAATCTAGGATGAAACCAACACAACCCCCATGAAAAGATACATCGAAGAATGGTTAAAAGAGAGAATGGACGGCCTCGTCGAGGAAGGGAAACAACCGGTCAACAGGACTACAATGCCCRTCGACGACRACAACAAAAATGCATTGGCTTCATAGTAAGTTTATACTGCCATCTTGTTTTGTTTATCAATCCATTTTAATTCTATGCTRCCATCTTCTCTTCTTTATCAATCCACTTATGTCCTCTTTCAATAGAAAAATGCAACCAAACACTCTTAACTTCCGATTTCTTCTTTTCAGGTCTTCYTGTCTACCATCGCRCACTTCTTTCAATTTTCCTAATTCTTGTAATTATTTCTTTTTATGGTCTGTGGGAGCACCAATCCTAGTCTATATGACAAACRCATTTAAATTTCTAGAAACATGTAACATACATTATTAATTTTTGATAAATTCCAAAGAAAATTGATTCGACAATGCCCTTATTGTATACTAAATTTTGGGTTTCCAGGAACCTTTCTTGTTTGTTCCAAATAAAACTAATTCAGATATGCTACATTTCTTGTCTCCTATTGTATGCTAATTTTTTGGTCTTCAACGACGTTGATGTAATTTACARAGATATGTAACAAACATTATTTATTTTATAATAAGCTTGTATAGTTCGCAATGCTACTTCTCAATTTGTATATCGCGGAACTCTTGATATTGTTTGTAGGGCATGGAGCAACAAAGACCCATTTTTGAAACCACCAGCTTGAGAACCCACGATCCAAAAACTGGCGAAGTATGGAATGATCGCTCCCTGCATGCTCTATAAAACGTGTACAAAGAAAACTAATTCAACAATGCTATATCTTTTCTGTCCAAGAAAAGCCTTAGTTTTAAAGAAAGCTAATTCGGAAAAACGTTATTACTATTCTATTGTATAACAGACATTAATTTTTTGTAAATTTCTATAGTCTGCAACTCCACCTGTCATTTTGTATATCGTGGAACTGTCGGTGCTATTTGTAGGCCACAGAGCATTAGAGACTCAATTTTGAACCCGCCAATTTCGAGAAACATGTAACAGACATTATTAATTTTTGATAAATTAGAAAGAAAACTAATTCCACAATGCCCTTATTGTATACTAAATTTTGGGTTTCCAGGAACCTTTCTTCTTTGTTCCAAATAAAACTAATTCGGATATGCTACATTTCTTGTCTCCTATTGTATGCTAATTTTTTGGTCTTCAACAACGTCGATGTTTTAAATGTTGATGTAATTTCCAAAGATATGTAACAGACACACAACGTCTCTTGCCAATTTCTATATCGCAGAGCTTTTGATGTTGTTTGTAGGGCACGAAACAAAAGAGACCCATTTTTTAAACCACCAGCCCGAGAACCCACGATCCAAAAACTGGCGAAGAATGGAATGACCGCTCCCTGCATGCTCTATAAAACGTGTGCAAAGAAAACTAATTCAACACTGTTATATCTTTTTGTCCAAGAAAATCCTTAGTTTTAAAGCAAACTAAACTCTGCTTGTCATTTTGTATATCGCGGAACTGTCGGTGCTATTTGTAGGCAACGAAACATTAGAGGCCCAATTTTGAACCCGCCAGCCCAAGAACCCAAGATCCAAAAACTAGCTAAGTATGCAATGAGGGCTCCTTGCATCCTCTATAAAATCTCTTCCCCATACTTTATAAAAGAAGAAATTTTGTATGTATAAAAGTAAATATCTACTTTATACAAGTACACATTTCGTATGTATAATTTTTTTATTTGTGATGAATTTCTATAGTCTGCAACTCCACTCCTCAATTTCTGTATCTTAGAGAACATGAGAGGCCCAATTTCCGTATCGCAGAACTATCGGTGTTTTTTGTATATCGCTAGCCCGACAACCCACAATCCATTACAAAAGTACATATTTCCTATGTATAAAAGTATTTCAATGTATTTCAACTTTCTAGCCACGTGTCTGTACTAGGTCACATTTACTCCCATCCCAACCTGGCACAGACTTCGTTGCCATGCAACCTTGTTTTGATTACTTATAAGTGTAGTTTAATAGAAGTTGAGGTTTTAATAAGAATGGTAAAAAAATTTCTATAAAATGTTTAGAGTTACATAAAATATTTAGAATTACATTGATGTATACATGAAATAACTTCATCTAAAAATAAACATTCAAGAAAAACTTAATTCCTTGTGCTTCAATATTTTCCTTATAATTTCAATTTTTTAATTCTTTTATACTTTGAGAAATCCTTATATTGTGCTTCAATATTTTCCTTATAATTTCAATTTTTTAATTCTTTTATACTTGAGAAATCCTTATAATGTTTTCAAAAATGTATTCAAATTAATTCTAGTAAAATCCATCCAAGATTGATATATGAGTCCAAGATTGATATATGAGAGATAAATCCATCAAAATTCTAAGTAATTAAGTCTATATACGTTAGAGATAATGCTTCATTAATGTTGCATACTATAGTTTGGGGATTAGTTTGAGGATTTGTGGGAGTCTCTTGAGATATTCTCTCAACTCTTCCACCCATGTTTAGAATCAATTGGATCTCACTCCAACTATATATACCTAATGTATCTAAGTGTAAGTGTGTAATACAAATTATCATCTGTGTGTTTATGTGATATGGCTGCTCTCCATATTCTCAATTTGGCATCAGAGCCTGTAATGTCTTAACTCCCTCACAGGAAAGCCAAGAACATGGGGGAGACATGAGGCTAATCCTATGTACATAGATTAGCGTAGAATAGTTTGTGTGCAATAATTAGCTGTGTAAAACCAGGTAGATTGTGAGTGAGTATTGTTGCATTAAGATATTGTTGTGAGAAAATAAAAACGTTGTTGTGTGACAACAAGGTGAGGATAACTACCTATGTGAAAAAGTCGTGGTGGAGATGTGATCATTCCAAAGATCTGTGGACTACCATCGTTGTTGTCTCTACCATCGATGTCCCTTCTCTTGATAATATTGAGTGTTCAAATTTCATTACGAATCTGATTGTGTATTCCAGTGAATTGGTTCCAAAGTGGTATGATTGTGTAATGTTTTGTGATTCAAATTTGACATAATTTTTTTAATATTTTCAGCTTGTGTTGGCTCCATTTTTGGTAAAGATTGCTCCTCTATCTGCCATTAAGAGGAGAACACAATTCAAGGAGTGTCATTAGTTTGAAGAGAAGACGACCTCATATGTTTGCATCCTGACCTGACGATTGTGAGGGAAGATTTGTTGGTCATTTGATGAGACATCATCAGAAAACAAGACATAGTCGAATAAAAGAAGGATCCTATCAATTGAAAGAATAAATGCATTGTGCTCAACAACAATGGAAATGATTTCAACCACTTTATGTTCCTTGCAACATTTACTACTGTAGGTTTTCTGGTCAGTTTGGTTATTGCTGCTTGATGGGGTGTGAAAGAGCCTGTCGAGGATGGGCATATGACTCGTAGAGTTGATGGAAAAACCTGTGTGATGTACAAGATATGCATCACCAATTGTCTTGCAACAATGCGTGAATTTGAATTACAATTTGATTTGGATTTCTGGCGTTCTGGATGTGATATGCTTCTTGATATGCTTCTTTTAAATATGCAGTAGCAGTACTATTTGTTTGTAAAATTATATTATGAAGAACTAATCATATAACAGAGTGACATAGTTCAAGCTTGTAGTTCTTAATGTTCTTCATAGTTCAAGAGTGACATAGAACTAATTACTATTTGCTATAAGAATGCATGACTGGTTTGAGTATGTCCACAAGTTTGTTAAAAGCTGGATGTTCTTGTTGTACTTTGGGTGCTTCAAGATCAAACAGTTACAGGTTATCTTGTGAGTTTGTAAGTGTAGTAAAATAAGGACTCTTGTCTCTTGATATAAGCTCCCAACCTCAGTTTCAAGAAAAATTGTTACTATTTTTGAAGTCACCTTGTATAAGTTAATTTTGAAGACATTTCGTATCCAGGATTCCTTTCTAGACACTAACGGATAGCCGAAATCCAAATATTTGATAGATGGAGGTATGTTCATAGGATGCTTCATTACTTGACAACTTTTCTCATGGAAGCCCTGATGAGCCGAGTTTGTCAATATTGTCTATTGTACAAATTCATGAATGATGGTCTGAAGCATTTATACTTTAAATGAGTTGAATGGTAAGCTCGAAGAAGATAATGAGAAAGAGTGCAGTGCAGACACATCAAAGTGGGTGTAGGCATTGATGAAGACCATGCCAGACAAAGTTAAAATGTTGTAACTACTTTTTCTTTGTAATTGTGATTTTTATTATTGTAGGATTTTGTAATGTAAGCATTAAAGGTGGGTGTTAGAGATAATGCTTCATTAATGTTGCATACTACAGTTTGAGGATTAGTTTGAGGATGTGCTGGATTTTGTTGAGATATTCTCCACTCCTCCAACCATGTTTAGAATCATTGGATCTCACTCCAACTATATATACCTAATGTATCTGAGTGTAAGTGTGTAATATAAATTATCATTTGTGTGTTTATGTGATATGTCTTCTCTCCATATTCTCACTTATATGTACACCTATTAAAAATGAAAAATGTTTAGAATTAATGGGTTTTTAATTACAAATGGATTTTCAATGAAGAAAATTTGACATGTTCACAATATATTTAGTAGTCACAATAGATGAAAGGCTTTGATTTCAATGATGACATTAATATTTACTTTATTCACTCATTCAAAGGTATTTTACTCTTAGTGGCCAACTTTAAGTTTTTTTACTTACCTTTTTTGGTTTACACTTCTACTTTTATACTATTTTTTTTAAGTGTTAGTGGGTGCTACGTGGATGTGAAGGTCATGGGTGTCTGTATAAATTAATGTTGTTGTTTCAATTGAAGTTGTGAATATTGTTGGCCTGAGTGGATGTGAAACATGCAATGATAGGGTTTCAATTACCTGTATATTGAAAATTGACATCAAAGCAGGGGGGTCTGCATATTGTTCTTTTCCCTCATCAACGTTCACAAATGGTTCCAACTATTAAGCTCCTCCTCCTCTTAACCCTAACTCTAATATTTTCCTAACCCGAATATTGAGGAAAGAACGCCCCTTTGTCTTTTTATATAGTTTGATTCCAAGAAAAAAAAATATTTGATATATACTTGCGTGCCAAAGAGGTAAATGTATTGCTTACAAATAATTGTTCCAATCTTATATGGACTATTATAATTAAAATAATAGAATACATTTAACAATATTTTTGAATAATATGTCATAATTAAAAGAATAGAATACATTTAACAACATTTTTGAATAATATGTGGCGCACTAACATCTTTAAGGCACCAGTTGCATCATCTTTTTAGAGAATAATGTAGAAATTAGTTTTCTATTAGTTTATTGTTGTAGGTTTTGTTGGAATTCTCTATCTCTTTAAATTCTAAGTGGATTTAGATCCACAATTTTAGGAGTTAGTTGAATGGTCTCATAAACTATAAATGCTATATCTCATTTGATGAATTCAGAATGTGTGAGACAATTTGGTTCATAATGTGTGAGACAATTTGGTGTCACGTTTCTGTGTCAATCCATGTATTTCTTATTTTATTAATTTGGTATCAGAGCCACGGATGTGTTAATACAGTTGCTTGCAGGAACATGAGAGCGTTGCATAGAAAGGCGACCTGGTGCCTTGCTGCTGTAAGAAGCCACACAGATTTGCATGTACTTCTTGCTAAGAGAGAGTAAGAAGCCGCGCATAGATCTGTGTAAAGTATTGAAAGAGCTACTACAGTATTGGTGAAAAGAGTCACGTCAAACGAAATGAATGCTCGCGTAGACTAGGAGAAGATCATTATTTGGATATGAGAGTTAGCATCTAAACTTGTTCGTTGTCTAGAAGGGCCATAAGAGAATTGTAAGAGAGATGAACATGGTATCATAGAGGCTTGTTTTTTAAAGACACTGGTATGATGGTTGAAGAACTCCCCTTATTACAGTCTTGACCTACGTGTAGTTTGACTCACTGTCATACAAGGAGCGAATTTTTCATGGAAAATTGCTGCCAAGACATACGTGTAGTGTGACAAGGAGAACCTGCACATTGTAGAGCTGTGATCCGAGAAGTGAGATCGTTCTCTTCTTGATGATTCTGCGTCTTGAATGAGTGTTGGTGTGTTGCGAGACCAAATTAGACACGCCGTGGAGTTTGCAAGCCAACTTGGGACAAATAATCACAACAATTAAAAAAACGAGGTCGTTGTGAAACGAGCAATGGAAAGGTGTTGTGTTATCCACATTTTTAAAATTTGGTATAGTTTTTCTATCATAGTCTTTGGCTCTTGTGTAATTTTTTGTCATAACAAATTAATTTTCACTTTTAAGCATTGGGAGGTTATTTTTAGGTCTAATTAAAATGGCTAACCCCTTGGTGGAATCATATTTAACTGAAACAACTAATTTAAATGGAAAAAATTATATGAGTTGGAAATTTAAGATGCAAACATTGATGGGAGGATATAATGTCTGGTCCATTACATCCATTAYGGAAGTAAGGCGTGATGTCGTCGGAGGTTCTACAACTACATCAATTCAAGATTYGGAGACTAAGGCGAAAGTGTTGCTAAGAATGTTTGTAAAATACAGACTCATACCACATATCAAAGATTGCACTACATCCACGGAGACATGCAAAACTCTCAAAGATTTGTAYGAGTCAAAGAACCCAAATCGAGTCCTACTGGAAAGTAATCTTCTTTCTATCATAATGGAAGAAAATGAGASCATCTATGATTTGATTTCTAGAATCAAAGATGTTAAAGATAAACTTTGTAATATAGGTGAATCAATATCTAGTATTGATTTAGTCACCATAACCTTAAATGGCATGCTATAAGAATACCATATTTTTATCACATGTCTTGCAGCGAGGGAGAAGGCTCTTACTTTTAAAGAGTTGGAAGGTATATTGATGCAAGAGGAAGAAAGGAAAAATAATCTTAATCAAAAGGCTCAAAGTTTTGATCTAGTGTTGATGGTGAAAGGGAAAGAACCTTCTAGAGGAAATCAATGAGAAAGAAACAAGGGGAGTAACCCACCATATGGAAAACCACCATATGAAAATCCACAACAAGGTTTGACACCACCAAAGTTTGATTGTAATATACCAGATATAAAATGTATGCAGAACTAAAATAAAATGCTAGTAATGGCAGAATAACAACAATATAACGAGAACATTCACCACAATAAAACTGATATGATATAAGAATAACAACAAAAATAACACTTTGAATATTAAAACAATGTCATAGGCCTCTTCGAGGGGGAAACCTCGAGTTGACAAGAGCTCTATTACAATAATATCCAAGCTAGGGTTCTTATACCCTTGACTCCTATTTATACTAAAAAGAAGCATCTAGAGGAAGATCCTTCTAGAAGTGGAAACTTCTATTAGGCCTTCTTACATCCACCTTATTCTATTTTATTGAAAGGCCTTATTAATATTGACCTTTATTACATCCGAATATATTGTTCTACCTATGTGCAGGTTAGGACCCTAACATGTCCGCCCCCTTAAAAATAGCCTTGTCCTCAAGGCTTGAGATGAGGAAATTGTTGCAGAATGGTAGTTGGTTCCCAAGTGGCATCTGCTGGAGTTGTATCTTTCCACTGTACTAGCACTTCCTTGATCATTCTCTAACATAGGCGACGCTCACGCTGGTCCAAAACTGCTTCTGGTTGTAGCCAAATGGATCCTTCTTCAGCTAACTCTAGAAGGTTGGTTTGAATTTGGCACTTAGCTCCAATCACCTTCTTTAAGCATGAAACATGAAAACCAGGATGTAGCTTCAAATTGGTGGGCAAAGCTAACTGATAGGCGACTTGTACCACACGCTTGAGTACAGTATAAGGAACATAAAATTTGGGCGCTAGCTTCTGACAATGCTCGACCTTGAGGGAAGTTTGCTTGTAAGGTTGCAGTTGAAGAAACACCTAATCCCCTTCTGCAAATTGACGTTCAGAGTGACCTTGATCTGCTTGTTTCTTCATGCTATTTTGTGCCCTCACCAAATTCTCTTTGAGGGTACGAAGAATAGCCTCTCGAGTTGTAACCGTTAGGCCAACCGCTTGGACCTTCGAGGCACCCGGTAAGTATGAGAGAATTGAAGGTGGCTTATGTCCATATACCACTTCAAAAGGAGTCATGCGTGTAGCTGTATGGTATGAAGTGTTGTACCACCATTCAGCTAAGGGTAACCATTGAGCCCACTGATTTTGCTTTTCCCAGGCAAAACACCTCAAATATGTTTCCAAACACTTGTTGACAACTTCTGTTTGGCCATTAGTCTGGGGATGATAAGTTGTGCTGAGATGAAATTTGGTGCCTTGTATCTTGAACAGTTCTTACCAAAAATTGCTTGTGAAAGTTGGGTCGCGATCTGAAACAATTGAGTGCGGCATACCATGAAGCTTGAAGACCTGATGCATGAATAATTGAGCCACCGTGGATGTTGTAAATGAGTGTTGAAGGGCACAGAAATGAGCATACTTGGAAAGGCGATCAACAACCACCATGATGATGGATTTATTTCCCGATTTGGGTAAGATGGTAGTAAAATCCATAGAGATATCCTTCCAAATAGCAGGTGGAATCGGGAGCGGTTGTAGTGTGCCCAACGATTTGACTGTTTCTCCCTTTTTGCATTGAAAGACATCACATTCAACTACAAAATTACAAATTTCTTGTTTCATACCATCCCATAAAAAAGAACGTTTGACCCTGTCATAGATTTTGGTGAACCCGGAGTGCCCTGTTGTGGGTGTATCATGAAGCTCAAAAAGTACCATGGATTTAAGCTTTGATTGTTTACTTAAATACAAACGGCCTTTGTATCAAAGTTCCTCATCAAGCCAAGAGTACTCTGGGGAAGTTGGAGCCTTGGACTACAATTGGTGGATCAACTGTGAACTTTTTGGATCTTGAAGCCATTCCTAGTGAACGGCTTGGAGCCAATCTGGTACAATGAATGAAAGAGAAAAAAGGGATCCTTCATCTTCATATTTTTGGGAAAGTGCATCCGCAACCACATTGTCTTTTCCTTTCTTATAAATTATCTCATAATCATATCCAAAGAGTTTAGTCACCCATTTTTGTTGTTCTAGGGAGGATATTCGTTGTTCCAAAAAATACTTGAGGCTTTGATGGTGTGTCTTAATTTGGAAACGTTGCCCCAATAGATAAGGATGCCATAGATCCACAACATGGAGAATAGCCAACATTTCCTTTTCATAGATGGATTTGCCCAGATTTCTTTCAAATAGTTTCTTCCTGGTAAAGGCCAAAGGTCGACCCTCTTGCATAAGGACAACACCAATTCCTTTCCCCAAGGCATCATATTCCAACACAAAGGTCTTTGTGAAATCAGGAAGGGTGAGGACTGGAGTGGTGCACATGGCCATCTTCAAGGTCTGAAAATCTTGAGCAGCGGCTAGAGTCCAAGTGAAAGAGTTCTTTTTGAGGAGAGTAGTGAGAGGGGTTGTAATATTCCCATAATTCTTAACAAACTTATGATAATACCCTGTTAAGCCTAGAAATCCACGCAAGATCTTAAGAGTCTTTGGGTGAGGCCAGTCCTGCATAGCTTCAATCTTTTTAGGATCCACCCTAATGCCATCTTTGCCAACCAGATGACCCAAATATTCTACTTCTGAGGCACCAAAAGAACATTTAGATTGTTTCAGGAAAAGTTGGTGCTGAGAGAGTAGATGGAGAACTCGATCCACATGAGAAATATGGTATGTCCAGGTTTTTCTATAGATGAGGATATCATCAAAGAAAACTAAGAAAAAATGGTGGAGAAAAAGATGGAAGACATGATTCATGAGGCTATGGAAGGTTGATGGGGCATTACACAAGCAAAAGGGCATGACCAAAAAATCATAGTGGCCCTCATGAGTTCTAAAGGAAGTATTGGGAATGTCTGCCTCTTTACTACGTATCTAGTGGTAGCCCGAACGAAGATCTAGTTTAGTGAAGAATTGGGCACCACTCAATTCATCCAGGAGGTCATCAATGAAAAGAATGGGGAATTTGTCTTTGATGGTAAGTTTGTTGAGGGCACGGAAGTCAGGACACATTCGCCAAGAACCTTCTTTCTTCAGGACCATGACTACAGGAGACGAGTAGGGGATCATACTAGGGCGGATAACACCTCCATTAAGGAGTTCCTAGACAATTTTCTCAATTTCATTTTTTTGGGAAAAGGGGTGACGATACGGACATATATTGGGAGGAAGGCTTCTAGGTAAAAGGGGAATGGAATGATCATGAGCACCATGGGAAGGAGGGAGGCCTTGGGGAGTGGAAAAGACCAATTGATGTTTATAAAGGATGGCTTGGAGGTCTTGCGGTACCAAGGGTGTCTATGTTGCTTGTATGGCATGGAGTTGGGCGATAACACCAGAATGACCCTTTTTGAACAACTTTTCCATGCGATGGGAACTAATGATCTTAGGTGAATCGGTGGTGATGCCCTGGAAGTTATATTGGTGGTCCTCTTGGTCGAATTGCATGGTTAAGTCTTTAAAATCAATGAGAATGGGACCCAAAGTCCTTAGCCAGTCTGCACCCAACACAATTTCACAACCTCCCTTGTCGATAGAAAACATATGGGATTTCAGGTGGTAGTCACCAATTTGGAGACACACATTTTCATAACGCCCTCCACATTTCATGGAACCACCATTGGCAATCATGATTTGGAAATTATTGACGGCATGGATGTAGCAATGAGTTTCTTGGGCAATTGAGTGATGAATAAAATTATGGGTGTTGCCACTATCAACCAGAATGATGACCTTTCGATGCTTGATGTAACTGATTAGCTTGAGGGTTTGGGGAGCGGATAAGCCAGTGAGAGCATTGAGGGAAATGACCGGTTCTACTTCAGGAGGGTCTGAGGGAGGGGTTATGTTAGTGGATTCAGGTGACTGAAACACAGAGGGATTTTCCTCATCTTCTTCCGAAATCTCCTCGGAGATGGCCATAAAAATATTTTTTTCTTTACACTTGTGTCTTGGGAAATATTTTTCATCATAGTTATAACAAATGCCTTTGAGTTGGCATTCATCCATTTCATCCCTGATCAATTTTTCGATCTTTAGTGGACCAGAGGGAGTAGTGGGATTTACTGGTTTAGGAAGAAGGATAAAGGAGGGTTTGTGGTTTTGAGCAGATACAACCTGTTGTGCTTCTTTAGCTCTTTTGGTAGCCTCCACCAAAATTTTAGGCAAATCCATGAGGACATGGGCCTAAATTTCATCCTTGAGGCCACTGATAAAACACTCTCAGAAAAAGGCATCAGACATGCCCTATGTTCTAAAATCCAGACGCTCAAAGGAAACTATAAAGTATTCCATGGTTCCTAATTGTTTCAGCTTTTTCTAACGACCCAAATGATTGGTGTCAGTGTCAAAACATTCATAAATCTCTGCCACAAAGTCTTTCCAAGCAATATACCCTTGACGAGAAGTTTTTCTCTATTGCCACCATTGCCAACGTTCTTGATCTAGATGGAGAACACCATACCGGAGTTTGGCCAAGTCATCTGTAATGCCATATAAAGAGAAGTAATGTTCCATTTGGGTTACCCAACAAATGGGGTCTGAGCCATCAAATTTGGTTACATCCACCCGCGGGAGGCGTAGGTCACGTTGAAAGTGATGGTTCTGCAAGGTATGGGAATGAGAGGAATGGTCACCTTCATTATGTGGAGGTGAGGAAGAGGAAGGGTTATCTATAGGGATATGCAGTTTGGTGCAGTGCCGAAAAGACCGATTCAAGTTGGATAGAGAGGTCTTGTTTGATTTCCCCCATTGAGGACTGCATTGTTGTATTGATGGCAGCAACATTGGCACTGATTTGTTTCACTTCTTGTTGTGTCTCAATGAGACCATATTGCAAGGTGTTGAAGCGAGCTTCCAAGTCTTGGCTACGAGTATGGGCCATGAGGATGAGGAAACTGAAAAGGGGCAAGCAGGGTAAACAATTTTGGCCGAAAAAATGATATGGATGAATGTGATAAGGGCGAAGAGATGAATCCAATGGAATAGGTCTCAAATAATGGTGAAAAAAATTCCAGATTTTTTTTTTTTTTATAGAGTTATTCTCTGGTCTAAAGAATACTGCAGAGAGGAAATGCCCAAATGCTTAACCAGAAAGAAATGTGTATTTACTTGGCAACCCGAATACAGTTGTGTGACAATAGATCTTGTCTATTTTAATTTTTTTATGTTTCTATCCCCCAAGGGTTAGGTATTCAAGGGTTCTACACACAAGGGTTTGCCCTGTCCTATAGCTCTCTAATATATGTGTGAGGTCCAACAGTAGTACTCGACCCAATATCTCAGGGAACTAACTAAGGAGGATAGACCGTATCCTTAGCCGTACTACCCGACTACCCATGTACTAGAGATTATATTCCCGAGTGTTGTTCTCGGTGACACTATAACAGTCAGGTGGCCGATCGGTTTATCTAAAGAGGGCTTCAAGTAATCTAGGTCGATCCATACACATGTGTTGTCTGATGCGCTACCACCTGAAGGGGTACCAACAAGGGTTACAAGGGTGGCCAACAGATCTGCGCTTAAGTACCACTTGTATTTCCTACGTGTATGAATCCCTCAACTGAGGGTTTATGTGTGTAATGACAAATCTCTATGGATTAAAGATGTCGGAATATGTCTCTACCTTGAAAAAAATTTAACCCACACTTTATGCCGAGGAAAGTGCTCTGATACCACTTGTAATATACCAGATATAAAATGTATGCAAAATTGAAATAAAATGCTAGTAATGGCAGAATAACAACAATATAACCAGAACATTCACCACAATAACGCTGGAATGATATAAGAATAACAACAGAAATAACACTCTGAATCTGAAAGTAATGTTCATAGGCCTCTTCAAGGGGGAAACCTCCAGTTGAGCAGATCTCTATTAGAATAATATCCAAGCTAGGGTTCTCATACACTCGACTCCTATTTATACTAAAAAGAAACATCTAGAGGAAGATCCTTCTAGAAGCGAAATCTTCTATTAGGTCTTCTTACATCCGCCTTATTCTATTTTATTGAAAGGCTTTATTAATATTGACCTTTATTACATCTAAATATATTGTTCTACCTATGTGCGGGTGAGGAACATAACATTGATGTTAATGTTAAAAGGAAAGATACATGTTCTTATTGTAAAAAAATTGGACACCACGCTAGATATTGCGATAGAAGGAAATATCATGAATCCAAACATAGAAATAGAATGCACAATGGTCATTTTGCTGAGGCGGGAGAAATAATGAATGATGAATTCAAAAATCTATGATTTTTTATTTCATATGTTTCTTTGTTCGTCGAAACAGAAGAATCAAATGCATGGTATGTTCATTCTTGTGCGTCCATACATATGTCTTGTAATAATGACTGGTTTGAAAATTATCATGAAAAAAATAATGGTGCTAATATATATCATGGGAATTCTCATTCACATAAAGTTAAAGGATATGGTGGTGTACCTATGACATTACCAAATGGTTATGTTAAACATATCCATAAAGTGATCTATGTACCTGGTGTAAAGAAAAATTTAATCTCAATCACATTTTTAAAGTAGAATTTTTAAAGTCACATTGTGTGGTAAAATATATGCACGATCATTATAAGATTGTTTCAACAAGAATTAGATTTGGCAGTTTATACAAGCTTGATGTGAAGAGCAAAAATCATCAAGCATTGGCATCCACAACCATGACAACACAAGTTTTATGGCACCAAAGGTCTGACCACCTTAACTATTATGATTTGTTACTACTTAAAAAAAAGGAATGGTAAAAGGAATTCCATGCTTAAGAATGAATAGACTACATGTGAAGTGTGTGCATTAGGGAAGATTCTTAGAGAACAATTTCATACTCATATAGATAAGAGAAAAAGAGATATTCTTGAACTTGTACATGCAGATGTGTGTGGTCCTATGCAGACAATATCACTTGGTGGAGCCTACTATTTCTTGATTTTTATTGATGATTGCACAAAATATACATGGTTTTATTTTCTAAGAAAGAAAAGTGATTTATCTGAATACTTTAAAGATATTAAAAATATGGTTGAGAAACAAACAAGGAAATACATCAAGATCCTCATATTAGATCAATGGGGAGAGTATACATCTAGTGCAGTCATCAAGTACTGCAAAGCTCATGGAATTTTCAAATAGGATACAGTGCCTCATACTCTATAGCAAAATGGAGTAGCTCAAAGAAAGAACAAAACCTTAGTGGAATGTGCACAGAGCATGTTACAAGGTAAGACTATCTCAAATAGATTTTGGGTTGAATCTATTTTTACTGCAACTTGTTCGAAAAATAAATGTCCTACTAAAAGTTTAGATCATAAAACTCCCTTTAAATCTCTTCATGGTTATAAACCATCACTAAGCTATTTAAGAATATTTTGAAGAAAATATTTTTTTCATGTTCCTAAAGAGGATCTAGGAGAAAACTAGATGCAAAAGGAATCAAGTGTATTTTTATTGGATGAAATCAATAAGGTGGAAAATTATGATGCATGGCATATTTCGTATGATGAAATTTTCAAAGAAGAAGCATATGGTGAACAAGAACAGAAACAGGAGGAATAACTCAACAATATGGACACAAAAAGTAGACAAAGTACACCAAGAAGAGGAGGAGATTCACCACAAAGAAGAATAAGAGGTGAAAGAAGTGAATCACCAAGGAGGTCATCACGCAAAACAAAAACTACCCGAAAGGTATAAAGCCTATGCTTTGACGACTCAAGTGATGAATGTTACAAAACCTTTGAATTTTGAAAAAGCTAATGAACATAAAGAATATAGAGATGCAATGAAGGAAGAGTATGAGTCCATAATGAAAAATAATACTTGGGAATTAACAGAATTTTCCAAAAATAAAGGTCCTACAGGATCCAAATGGTTGTACAAACCCAAATTCAATGTTGATGGAAGTATAGATAAATACAAAGCTCGATTGGTTGCAAAAGGATATTCACAAAAAGAGGGAATAGATTATGAGGCTACCTTTGCACCCGTAGTTAATCTAAAAAAAATTATATTAATGATTGCATTAGCTACAAAACATAACTGGAAACTTCATCAGCTAGATGTCAAGTCTGCTTTTCTAAATATGGAATTAAAGGAAGAAGTATATCTTGTTCAACCAGACGGTTTTGTAAAAAAGTGTCAAGAACGTCTTGTTTGTAAGTTAAAGAAAGATTTATATGAACTAAAGGAGACACCAAGATCTTGGTGTTGTTCCAGAGTCTCTACTCAAGGCTATAAAGTATAGAGTCTAGGCATCCAAAGTGAGTGAGTGATAAGAAGGGAATGAACAACTTCAGGGAGGAAGCTATGGCTGATTTCTGAGTTATCTTTGTCTCGCTTCAAAATATTCTTGAATGTTGATATCCTGTTCGATGGCTACCCATGAACGTTCGAGCTCGGCCTGGGTGATGTCATTCTTAAGTGTAATATCAAAAAGATTCAAAGCGATGCTGGTTTGATCTGATAAGCCAGGTTCAATGTTGGGTTGTCTTACAATGGGTACAGTCATGGAGTAACAGGGCTTTTAAAGGGGTTGATGTTTTAAAGTGCTATTTCAATTTTTTATTATATAAGGAAAATTCAGTGAAAACAATTAAAGTTTAACAAAATCGAAGGTCATTTTCCATAACTAAGTTAAAATCTGAAACCGAGTGTGAAATGAAAGAAAACATAGAGCTGTCAACAATGTGGGGCATCAATTCCAGAGGAATCCCACGCTATAACAGAAGAAGAAAAGAAAAGAGACACCTTGATAAAGCATAAAATGTAGAGATCTAAGTAATCCATAGGTCTTATACCTGCTAAAAGACGATACAGAGGAAAATATATAAATAACTAGATAACTGAAACTTGATCGCCACAGTAGAAGTTGTACTGAATTGTAGTTAAAACATTCATCAAATATGTATATATAAAAAATAACATGAAGTATGAAATAATAGAGGAAAACACATAACTCAATCTTGATGGAATATGGAGTTTTCAATTTGCTTTGTATTAATCCTAGCAAAGGAGAATTTTCTCTATTAGAATCTCCAAAAGAAAAATCCCCTTGGTGCTTT
>ML811687.1:207019-243737 GCA_009831015.1 Picea engelmannii | reverse complement strand
AGGTGGTAAAGAACAAATCATACTTTGAGGTGATTGATATTATGGATTTTTTAGAACCCTATACATCTCTACTTATTGTGGAATGGGAATTTGATAATAATACAACATTGACTCTAAAGGAGTGACACATTTCCTTTGAGATAGACACCTTGCGCATGATTGCGTCGTTGGATCAAAATGAGGTAAATAGATATAATGATCCCGTAAATTTGGATGCACAGAGTTCCATCATATAGAACATATATAACGTCACAATACGTGGGGATGATTATTTCAATCTTACAAATGATGGTGATGAGATTTGGAGAAGTGTTTACTCCTATGACACAGATTCAGAGGATGTTATGGATAGATGGAAAAGAAAGGTATATGTGGCATCCACTAGGACATGCATATGAATCACTAAGGAAATGCACTCGATTGGATCAAAATTATGTGAGTTTGATGGTAGAGGCCCAATAGATACATTTATCACGTATATGGAAGGATTGGAGATGGAGACACAAAGGATACAAGCTATGGATTTAGTGGTCAAAGGAGCACTTGCACGTTGGTCAGCAACACATCATGTAAATATAGAGGAACGGGAGCACGTGGTAGAATACTTCTAGGTTAGGTTTCATCCCACAACAAACTTTGAATTGATGAACTAATACAAGGGTATAAAATACCCTTAGGAGAACAAGTATTTCTTTGAAAGGTGTTGGACAACCATAAAAAATCCTAGTTTGTAATGGTTTAAGAGAATACCCTTACCTGTTAAAGTCTTTGAACAAATGAAATAATACAAGGGTACTAAAGAACCTTAGGAGAACAATTATTTCTATGAAAGGGGTTGGACAATCTTGAAAATTCCTAGCGTGTAATAGGTTAAGAGAATACCATAACCCGTCATGATGAAAGTTTCCTATGTGCGCCATACACCATTAGAAAACTCAACAACTCAAGATAAGTGGAACATGCAAAGGTCGAAACCATCCCAAAGTTGGTATAACGGTCCATTTGATAGGGTACGAATAATATAACTTAGTTATATTAGACATGTAATAACTAGGTGGATTAGACAGGTCGACATAATAAAGAGGGATGAGAAAGGTCGTACCCAAAAATTAATTTAGAATATTTAGAGAAGATTAAGGTATAAATGTCAGAGTACAAGACAAATGATAGAACAATGAGATTTGACAGTTAGATACGCAGACACAGGTAGATACGTTGACAAATAGATAGTTAGTTATCCATAGGATTGATCTGTATTTAGGAGCATAACGAACTGATTAACAGATTGAGTATAATAAACAAAAATATATGAAGAACAATATATATATATCCACCGAACAATATCTTCTATTGAATAAATGGAATAGGATGAAACTGTAAAACTACAGAATTGAAACACTTTCTCGAATCGTTGTAGCTATCTTTGAGAATATATGTGGCTGCTATGCACATTCGTTTGAGAAGAATGATTACAATGATGCTCCAGAGGCCCTTTTAATATTATTCATGAATTACAAAACCCTAGACATCCAAAAACCTAACCCTAGGAGGTGAAATGCCAAAAGTCATGTGGGCCCCTATAGGTAAGTTGGTACCTCAACTTCTCGGGGTTGTAACTTTTTCATACGACCTCCATTTTAGACGTGTGATATCCCATTGGAATTCTCTTTCATAGAAATACAAATTACATGATCAAACACTGACTTTGTCTACAGTTCGACTGTGGCGATCCAAAAAACACTGTTTAGGGCTCCAAAACGGCCCTATAAGTACACCAAGGTGTGTTGTCATGAAAAAATACAAAATAATCCAATTGTATTAGGTGAGAGGCCACCATTATCCACCGGAAATATGTGTAGGGCTTCATACAACCCCAAAAGTGTAGAACCCATAATTACAAAGAAGTACATAAGAACGTGTTGAACTAAAAATGGACAAAAGGAGAGAGTTGAAATAGGTGGGTGGCCACCAATATCCACCTGGATCAATAATCCCCCATTAGGAAATAATGGTCTCCATTGCATTGAGTTCCCCAATCAAATTAGGAAAATTCTGTTGGATTTGGCCCTCAGTGAGCCACTTGCCTTCGTGTAGGAGCTTCCCTTCCTTGACAACCTGATAAATTTGGATTATCTACTGGCAAGTGCCATTGACCTACGTGTCCAGTATCTGATCAGTGTATTCTTGTTCCATGTAGTCATGGTTGAGATTTGTCAATGTCAGTTGTTCTGCGAGCTCTGAGACATCCACTAATGGTGGAAAATATGGACCAAGAAGGTCCACATTGAACACTGGGTGTAGGCCAAAGAAGGGTGGAGTGTTGATCTCAAACAAATTTCTACCCATAGCCTTGGTGATACTGTAAGGCCCATAGAAAAGTGGTTAGAGCTTCTTATGTGGCCCTATGAGATGGTCCATATGCAAATGTAACCATAATTTTTCTCCATCCTAAAACTAGTGCAGTACCTTGTGTTGATCATGGCATTGCTTGTACTTAGCATTGGATTTATACCAAATCTCCTATACCTCTTGGAATATGTTCTAAATCCACTTAATAAATATCGTGGCTTTGTCGGTCTGAGACTGAACATGGGAAGAGTATTTATATGTGGTGGAAAGAGGTATTGCAAAATCAATGGGATCCAAGGGTTGGAATGCCAACCCCACCTAAAATGGGCTATGGTCGGAGGAGCTATGGAGAGGCGTGTTGTAACTGTTATGAACATATGGGAGACTTGCATCCCATGTATGTGGATGCTTACATTTGTACATGGAAAGGATGTGCACAATCATCTAATTGACAACCTTTGTTTGGCCATTTGTTTTGGAGTGGAAAGAAGTGGATTTAGTGAGCTTGGTGTCCAACACTAACCAGAGACTCTACCAAAAGGTGTTGAGAAACCTTTTTTCCCGGTCATAGATGATAGTCTATGGTATCCCAAAATGGATCCACACTTGTTCGAAGAAGAACTTCGCAGTATCTACCATTGTGATATTCTTCTTGTAAGTTGTGAGGATGTACATCTTTGAAAACTGATCAACGACCAAATATACACAGTCATTTCCTCGATTGGTGTATAGAAGGACATACATGTAATCCATTGAGATGGATTTCCAAGGATTCTCGAGAGTAGGAAGAGGGATGTATAATCCTTCCTTCTTTATCATTGGCTTCGAAATGGCATAGGAAGTGAAATACATGATATACTAGCTGACGTGTTGTCGAAATTTTGGCCAATAAAAATGTTTCTAAAGAACGACGACAGTTTTATCCATGCAAAAATGTCTTTCCATTTGAATGTAGTGGGCTTCCCAAATCGTCTTTGCACGCTCACTTGTAGGAACAAAAAGATGTCCCAGAAGGCATAATAGTCTTTCCTGAATGTGAAAATCGGTGACAGTCATTGATGTACCTGAGAGATGATAGGTGATGATGAAGTCTGGATATTGTTGATAAATTTGGGGGCACCCAAATGCCTCATGTACATAAGAATGGGGCACAGTGGTGAGTGAAGCTAGATGAGGTCGACTGAGGTAGTCAACAACAAAATTTATATCCCTATCTTATACTTGATGTTGAGATGGAACTGTTGCAGGTAGGTGGACCACTTCAGATGACGATCATTCTGCAATTTCCCTTGTGCCTATATGAACTACAGAGGCTTGTGATTAGTGTGGATGATCGTCTCCTTTTTTAGAATGTAATGTTTCCATTAACGACATGATTGTAGAATGGAATACATTTCCTTGTCATATGTGGGGTATTTTCGGACAGTATCTGAGAGTGTCTCATTGTGGTATGTCACCAGATGACTGTGCTAAGTGAGAACACTGCCTACAAAATAGTCTTATGCATCAGTATCAATCTCGAAAGGTTGTTTTATATCGAGCAAGGTGAGTAGTGGACTTGAGCACAAGCGATTATTCATATCATGAAATGCTCATTGTTGTTCCTTCCCCCATGAAATTTTCCCCTCCACCACCCTTGTTCACCTGGCTGAAGGCCCATGCAATATGGGAGAATCCCAACATGAACTGTCAGTAGAAGTTGGCTAGTCCCACGAATCTTTCAAGCTCGGTTAGTGTGGTCAGGGCTCGCCATTCATGGATGACTTGGATATTAGCTAGATCAACATGTACCCCATGCTCATAAAAAATGTAGCCCAAATATTGGACCCTATCCATGCCAAAAGATAATTTTTCCAAGTTGGCATATAGCTTGTGCTACCACAGAGTGCTCAAAACATGTTGAATATGTCACATGTGTTCCTCCCAAGTTCTGTTGAATATGAGGATGTCATCCAAATATAACACCACAAAAGATTTGGTTAAGGGTCTCAATACATCATCCATCAACCTTATGAAAGTGGTTGGTGCATTTGTTAATCCAAAGGGCATGAACAACCATTCAAAGAGACCTTATTTATATTTGAAGGTTGTCTTCCATACATCAGTTTGTTCGATGGAAACCTAGTGGTAGCTAGACTTTAGGTCAATCTTTCTAAAGAATTTTTCCCCCTTGAGTTGGTGAAGAAGGTCATCAATCCTGGGAATTGCGTAACGGTTCGTGACTGTGGTTTTGTTTAAGGATTTGTAATCAATGCAGAGTTTCCAAATCCCATCCTTCTTCTGCACCACTAAAATCAAGCTTCTGCAAGGGGAGGAGATGGGTCTGATGTGCCCCTTTTGAAGAAGCTCTTGGATCTAACGCTTGATTTTGTCATTTTCCATGAGTGAGTGAAAATTGACTGGTCCATTAGGTAGAGGTGCACCAAGGGTCAAATAAATTGGATGCTTGACTTGGCATTACATTGATACCTCGATGGGTGAGGAGAATATGTCTTTGTATTCTTCCACGATCCTGTCCACTTGCTTCTGCTGCAAAGAGAGGTTCTATGTAGATGCCATAGATGTGGAGGTGACCTTCTGCTTAATGTGATCACGGATCACAAAGAAGAAGAAATTCTCGGTCTGTTAAATGACCTTACTGCATTTCTTAACAGATATTAAATAAATAGTGGTAGGTGGCACTACCTATGGTATCCTGTACAATTGTATACCCAAAGTAATAATAACATTGCAGGGTCTAGACTCATACAAAACATGACGCTTCCACAAATATGGTTTTCCTAAAATATCATCACAAACTTGAAGGGGAGAAATATCACACAATACCTCATCATTGAAAGGATTGATCCCGTAGGGAAGATGACACGGTTGGGTGACACAAAGATTTATCTCTTCGCGATGCCATCTAATGGTGTAGGGCTACAGTTTTGGTGTTGTCAATAGGTCAAACCACTTGATGACCTCTACTAAAATTAGCTTTTTCTAACTGCCTCTATCGACAATGAAATGAAGGGGAGCCCCCTTTACTAACATATGTGACTGAAATAGGTGTTCCCCTTCCTCTGGTTCTTCTGACTCTCTTGGCTGGACTTTGGTGGTAGCAAAAGTGGCACTAGGTTCAAGATTGATAATCCACTTCCCTCCTTCTTGATTTGATTCAGAATCAGAATCTAACTCTCACTCGGAAGCCTTTAGCTTGACCAATACTAAATACTTGGAGTGACATTCTTTAGTGTTGTGCCAAGGGATTTTATGGTACTCACACCATTTTCCTGTGTCCTTCTTCGTCTTCTAATTTCCCTTCTTGTGCTGTAACTTGGACTGGTTGTCTTGAGAGTGGCTATCTCGGCTTGGTCCATTACTGTGTCTGTTGGGGTCGCCTTTTCCCTGCTTCATCCTTGAGGAGTTTGCAGATCAAAACTCTCACCTCTTCTTCTTAAATTTCTTCTCAATCTTGATAGTGTATCTATAAGTCGTGCCAAATGAGGTGATATATAGAAACTCCATTTCTGTTTGAATGTATCTATGCAAACAACCATTGTGTTTGATCATGAGATGTCTCTTAGAGTCTTTGATACCGAATTTGGTGCGTAGGGCATAGAAAATATTGGTGAAACATGGTAATGTCTGGTCCCTTTCTTCACGCAGGGTGGTCCATCTGGTGTACTAGTCCTCATATCTTCCAACATGATAGTATTGTTCTTTAATGGTGTCCCGAAAGGAATCCCATGTAGGGGAAAAAAATATTTCAGATTACTCCATAGCCATTTTCTCAGAGTAAGTATCCCACCAGTCCTTAACATGGGGGATGACCTTGAGAAGTGCAAAATTAATATTTTCCCTAACGGAAAAATTGTGGACCGAAAAATACCCTTCAAGCAGATTCAACCATTTATCTACAAAATCCACATCTATTAGTCCTTCAAATAATGGAATATCAAAATTTACCTGTACCTTGAAGGTGTTTGCATGGACACTTGATGATGCTTCTCCTGTGGGCAACCATCGAAGGATCTGCAGAAAGTTTTCCATCATTTTGTTCCTTTGTGAAACCTTGAAAAAAAATTTAATAGGATATCCTACTCCATCAGTTTTCTTTTCTTCCCCCATGGGTTATTGTGGGGCTCAACGCAATCAATCTTCGAATGACTCGATTGGTTCGAGTGCCAACTTCTTGTACCCAGATCTTGTCGGGGACATGCACGAAAAAAAATGAATGAAGAGTAGACTAATCTAATACCACTGATCCAAATTTAGGAGCGAAACAAACTGATTAACATAATGAATATAATAAACACTTATTTATAAAGAACAACACGAATATCTAGTGAAAAATAGATTTTATTGAATAAATGAAATAGGATGAAACTGTAAAACTACAAAACTGAAACACTTGCTCGAATGGTGGTAGTTATCTCTGAGAAGAGATGTGGATTCTATGCACATCTGTCTGAGAAGAATGATTACAATGAAGCTCTAGAGGCCTTTTTCATATTACTCATGAATTCCAAAACCCTAGACATCCAAAAACCTAACCCTAGGAGGTCAAACACCAAAATTCATGTGGGCCGCTATGGGTAAGTTGGTACCTCAACTTCTCGGGGTTGTAACTTTTGCATAAGACCTTCTTTTTAGGCACGTGATAGCCCGTTGGAAAGGTCTTTCATAGAAATACACATTACACCATCAAGCTCTGACTCCGTATACAGTTTGACTATGGTGAGCCAAAAAACACACTATTTAGGGATCCAAAACGGCCCTGAAAGTACAACAAGATGTGCTAACATGAAAACATACAAAATAAGCCATTTGGATTAGGTGAGAGGCCACTAGTATCCACCTATAATATTTGTAGGGCTTCATAAAGCCTCATAAGTGTAGAACACACAATTGCAAAGAAGTACATAAGAACATGTTGAACTAAAAATGGACAAGAGTAGCCAGTTGGAATAGGTGGGTGTCCACCAATATCTAACTGGATCAAGGATAAGGTGATGAAATCCTATGGCATTGGAATAATTAATGATAACAATTCCCCACAACACATTATAGTTATGGTGATAAAGGCCAATCATGGAAAATAGATCCAAAAAACTAAGGATATGGTAGAAACAACAAACACTACCCTCCTTTCCCATAGATGAATGACAAGAGGCCATGACAACAATCACCAAAAATATTAGGGAGTTTGTGTCAGCATGTAGTGAAGAACGAAGGATATAGAAAATATCACGTTTGATGCAATGAATAAAGCCCAGGTGCATTACCACAAACTAGTGGATGGGTAAGAAAGAACAGTCCCATTGTAAAAATGGTGGAGAAAATTAACTTTAATTCACCAACGATCACATGAAGTGATGTTGAGGATTTTTTCAAAAAAATAAACAATATGCAAGAATTTTTTTATGAGGTTGATGGAACTTTCAAATGATTCATCCAAGAATTGATCAGGATAGTGTCATCAACCTCCTCTATCACGTTGTAATAAGCATTGTTGGCTCAAGGATGAGTGAACTAATAGTGTTGAGGGCATGTTGGAACCTAAGGTTTGAGAGAGAGTGTGCATGCCTCACAAGTCAATAATCTGCATGATGTTAAGAATAAACACAACAAAACTCCAAGTTTCAACAACCTATGCACTAGCTAAGGATTTACTACAAGCACCAACCCTTTTTGTATTGTGTGCAAGAACTTAAATAAATTGCATGTAGGCCGGATTTGAAAAGATATCCAAGAATCATTGTAACTTATTTTGTAACAACTCGACTAGTCATGATTGAGTTTATGGATGATATGTCAAGTTTGTTATGATTTCCATGCTCCATGGAAGATATGGGGGGATGCATGCAAAAATGTAAGTGTTGGGATTTTGAGTAAAGGGAGAGTTCATTCTATAGTGCAAAAGAGATGAACGAGAGATTGAGTTAAGATTAGTTTTTACTTCTCTTTATGTATATATTTTGCATGAGAGAGAAAGGAGATTGAGATCGGAGAATATCACTCATCTCCGTGTTTAATGTTAATGTTTCTTGACCAGGATAGAACCCTATTTCATCTCACCACTTTCAATGAGTGAAATGGATGAGAATATCCTGAGAACATTTATCTCTACATCTAATAATATCTCACTTGATTGTATACTTATCTTATGTTATTCTACGCAATAGCTTATAATAGTTATGAATGAATGATTAGCTAATGAAAGTTTCATTTATATTGTATTCCTTAACAACTTTCATAATACTGATGGTCTATATGACTCTCATGGAATATGAGGTGAGACCTTCTTCAGTTCATGAATATTGAATATGCCAACAACTATGGAATGTTTTTGGTAAAGCTTATCCAACCTTGCGTCTTCAAACCCACACTCAAGCCAACAAACCTCTATTGAGGATGTCACATGTGTCATCACAAATTAGATTCTTCCTTGGACATACCACATGTGTTGGGTTACATCACACACATGGAGGTTGTTACTTATTGTTTTGTGAACTTTCTTTCTCTTGGGAGTTGGTTGGAGGGGCGCTTCATTCCTTGGACCATTGTTGTCATGTTCTTCACCAATTTTTGGGACATTGGAATATTTTATGAGAGGGAACACTTCTTCTAGCTTCTCTAACCCACAAGTGTGGTTCTTTATTGTTACATTTGAACCATTTTTGATGGGGTTGCATCTCACACATGTTGGGTTACGCCACATGCATGGAGATTGTTACTTCATTTTTTGTCCACTTCCTTGCAAGGTTACATAACCCAACATTTGTGGGATTCTGTCACACACATGGAGGTTGTCACTTCCTATTTTTTCTACTTCCTTTCTCTTGAGAATTGGTTCGAGGGGAGCTTTATTCATTCAACTATTGTTGTCTAGCTCATCACCCATTTTTGGGACATTGACATGTTTTATGAGAGGTCACACTTCTTCTAGCCTCTTTAATCCACCTTTAATGATTACATTTAAAAAAAAATTGACAGGGCACTCATGTGTTATATAATTTTGAGGGTTATTTTTCTCCATTGTTTGTACTTTTCCAATGGTTTTGACTTGGGTGAATATATTTTTCTCATGGTTTTGAGCTAGCACATTGTACTACTCATTTAGCTTTAAAATAGTGATCCCTCTCTCATTTTCATATGTTGGAGATTAATGAGACAAACTTTCTAAGAAATTATTTTGTATCTATAATATTTTATGTGATATTTTAGGATATTTTTCGAGGATTATACAATGCCAAAAAAGTGCATCTACATCCGCTTGGAGGGGAAAATAAAGTATATAATTCTTTCTTTAATCCATTTCACCATTGAATAATTTTTCATTTGCATTGACATAGGGTGTTTAGGGGCTCTTCCCTCATTGAAAGGAAAATTATTTGATATCACCTTAGTATTGCTTGGAGAGGCTCCCTAGTAGATTGATCCACATCCAAACTTATGAATCCTATTTTCTCTGGGTGATGTTTGATAGTAAAATACATTTAGGTGCCTTCAACATTACATGATATTTAAAAATTAAGCCTCACATAGACTTGTGTAGTGAGTCCATAGATCTTTCCTTGGAACTAGTTTATGTTTGTCTTCAACCTCAACAACCCCCAAAAATTGTCTTTTCCCTTTTATTTCTTTATTTTTTCTACTATTCCGTCTAGGACTCGACTTTGCTTCACCTTTTAGTCAAGATTCATTGTATCTATGAAATTTTCAATGGTCTATCTATGAATGTTGGGATCTCACACATGCTAATTCGCTCTTCAAATAACACTTTCTGGTGTTACCATATACAAGGGAGTTGATCTAAGTTTCATTGTTCATTTCTTTTGGATATAAACCCAATACATATAAGGAACCCTTAAAAATTTTGATAACTTATTATGGGCTTCCTCACTTGGTACCTAGATCATATGGTCTTAACCCTTGATAAGAATCAATCATCGAGCAACCCTTGCAATGTTAGAGCATATTTATGGTGTATACACTCATATATAGTGAAACGATGAGGAAACAAGACAGGATGCACAGAAACAAGTCTCTTCCGAGAAGGTAGAGGAGCTTGTTGTTTAGATTTGGAAAAGGCTAGAATTATATTCCATGATTTCTTTAAGAAATATATTGAACTCTCTATAATGTACGGGTTTTCTAATGCAAATTCACACCATTACATCAGCATAAACGCATCATTCCAGTGGCTGAGCAAAGGAATATCGTTCTGGGTTTTCCCTCCCATGTCGGACAACTATTAAATTTTAGTTAGAATAAAATCCATAAATAAGTATAAACTTATAACGAACCTCTTTAACATAGGAGAGTATATTATAGCTCTCTCGTTTCACACACAACCTTTTTGAACAAAGAACCAGTTGGGACTTGGGTATTACACCTTCATTAAAACTTTGAAATATTAGGTCGGAGTAGGATTTTGAGTGGTAGTAAATGGCACCAAGATGTGGCCAAATAAACCTTTCCATCATGGAAAATCCCTTACCTTAGTTACTGTTAAATCAAGTTTAATTGTAGTTAATTACCAAATGAGTCTATGTTTAATAAAATTATTTATTAATGACGTGACTTGTATGTGTAATGTTTAATGAGACGGTTTCATTTAAATGAGATTATGTTTTCATTAAAAAACAAGAGCCGAGAGCTACGATAAATGCATGCATTGTTGAAAAAAGAAATTTTCTATTGACTTCCACGTTGCACATACATGCTGCACATTTATATCGACTTTCCTGTTGCACATTCTATCGACTTTCATGCACTGTCACCACCAAATGTAGAAGCAATCGCTTAACGTAGGGGCGATCCCATTGCACTTCAAAATCCGGTTGTTCGGGAGCCATTCTCCATAAGTCATTGTCAAATTGAGACATGTGGAACTCATCCAACATGAAAAATGGTTGGCATTGAGTGTTCTTATCCAACATGAAAAAGGGATGGCACTAAGACAAGAGTGCACATGATTGGTACTGATGCATCACATGAAGTGGATTTCCTAGGGATATGTTGTAGGTATTGAGAGCTACCCAAAGACCTTGGTTGCATGGGGTGAAGTCACGTTGCACTATGGATATTCGAGGGACATGAGTGGACATGATTAAGTACAGATGCATCACAACCTTGGTTGCATGGGGTGAAGTCATGTTGCACTACAGATATCTGAGGATGTATAGATTCACATGTTCAACAGTCAATGGATGTGAGCTCGTGTTGTATCAGACTTTGAGTCTATGTCTCATGGAAGTCACACTTGTTTGCTAGACACTTGGTACATAAGGGAGCAATGAAGCTCCAATATGGTGTAGAAGGGAGCAGTGAGGCTCCAATATGTGGCTACCGATGAGAATTTATATAGGTAACCTGATGTTAGAAGAATTTAAAACTTCCATAAAAGCATAGCTTGAGATGAACTCATGAGATAGTTTTTGGGGATTGAAGTTAAGCGTTGTGTTCATGTTATTTTTGTCTATCACCAAAAGTATGCTACACACATTCTGAAAATATTTAGAATGGATAAATGCAAGCCAACATAAACTCCTATTGCATTAGAAACACAATTGAGCAAACAAGATGAAGGCTCAACAATTGATATAACTTTATATAAGAGGTTGGTAGGTATTTTTATGTATATAACTACAACTAGACCTAATATAATGTTTGCAACAAGATTTGTTTCCAATTTTATGGAATCCTCGAGGATTCTCATTGGAAAGTTGGTAATATAATACTAACTTATGTTGCAGTGACAATCAACTGTTAATTGTGGTACAAACCATCTGAATATTATTCACTTGCAAGGTACATAGAAAATGATTTTGTACTAAACATTGATGATAGGAAAAGCACATATGGTTATGCTTTTCATTTGGGAAAAAATAGGGTTTCATGGGAATCAAAGGAACAACTCATAGTTGCAATATCTTTAGCAGAACTTCAACATCGTGTCAAGATGTATGGATTAGAAGACTCTTGAAACATATATCTCATATGGAAAAAGGACCCAAATCCTATCTCGCGTGATAACAAATCAAGCATTTATTTGTCAAATAATGATTTATTTCACAAGAAAAGAAAACACATTGAGACTCACTTTCATTTCATTCAAGATCTTGTCAATAATGGAGATATTTCTCTTCAATTATGTGGATCAAGAGATTAGCTAGAAGACATTTTTACTAAATCACCTCGAAAATTTGTTTTCGAATTTCAAAGACAACACTTCTGCATTGTAACTTATGATGAATGTAATAGATGAGATTAAGGGGGAGTGTAAAATGTTATCTCGCTAATCATGTTTCAATGTCTACCATCTCACTACGCTAAGCTGTAGTTCAACTTATGTTGTCTTTAGTTTTGTTTTAGTTAACTACAAAATAGTTCAAAAATCAATTGGGTCCATTTGGAAGATGTGTAAACTAATAAATATTGAGAAGGGCATGCATGCTCCATATTATTTTTTCTTGCATCTCTGATTTCGTTTGTTTTTTATTATATGCCTCTCTAAACTTTATAAGGAGTGAGTAGTGAAGCAAGTGAAATTTTGGACAAGCAACTTAAAGACAAAATAATCTAGTACGATAAAGTAAATGATATCCTATGATGGGGTTCTCATGGACATGGAAATTTCATGTTAAGCATGCCTATTGCATTGAAGCTAAACATTATTTACTAGAGAAAGAAAGCACCTGGAAAAGGTTTGGAATGTAGAACACTAGCGAAATATTAATATTTTAAATTTCCTCTGGCTTCTTTGACAAGAAAAAGAATAATTTCTTAGGAAAAAATAATCAAAAGTGGATTTGAAGGGCCTTCAATATGATACATGTGTAGTGTAGAGAGAATGAAGAGACAATTGAACACTTATTCAATGGTTGTAAAAAAAAGTAATATTCTATGGGATCCAATTTTTTTTTATATATTTTGGCAATCAAATCACTAACAAGAGAGTATCATTCAAACCTTCGAAAAATAGAGAACTTCACCTGATGAGAATCTAATGCTTATTGGAGCCTAGAATATCTTCCCTAGGTTTTTGTTGTGGAAGGAACATGATCAATGGATTTTCAAACATCTTCATGGGAAAAGGGAATACATATGGATCAATATTCAAGGGATCTTTTGGGAGTTAGTCACCTCCTTTCCCTAGCAATATGGAGCCAATCAACCGCAAGGTAGTGAGAAAACCATCCTCTATAATTGGCATTTCAAGGAAATTTCTCTCTTTCATCATAACCATACCAATATGTGAAGGACACTGGTAACCTTAATCAAGCTCGTAGGGGTTACATTAAGGAAACTGGTAACCTTCATCAAGCTTGTAGCGGTGGGAGGTGTTTTCAGAAATGATTCCGGTTTTATTTTATTTCTCTTTTTTTCCCATTTGGAGAAGAACACAAACAATGTAACGATTGTATTTTATTCCTCTTTTCTTTCCATTTGGAAAAAAACAAAAACAATGTAGCATTGGTTTTTGGTTTGATGAAGGGCTTACAATAGGCACATCAATTTGGCTTCAATAATACTATAGTGGAGGGAGACTATGCAATCATCATTCAAACTTTAATGGAGGGAGTCTGTGAAATCATAATTCAAATTTAAGAAGAATTTAGAGTGGAGAAAGCCCTAAATTCATTTCTAACAATTGGTGCTTCTCTGTCAAATATCAACAATTTTTAGAACTAATTAACCCTATACCTACCACTATTTCCTCCCATAATCATCAAAATTCCAATGTCCAAGAAGATTCTATATCTAATAAAGGAATGAGGTTGCAAGCCGAAGACATTGAGCTACATTGGAATGAAGGGATTCTATATCAGCTAAGATAAGAATGATTAAAGCCAAATAACATAGACAATAATTACCCGGACAGGGTGATATATGGTCTTGTTATGGAGCTCTAGTAGGGTCAATTGGGTGAATGATAACACATACCCACGGTTGTGTGTGATTGACATATGAAATGGAACACAAATAGGGAAAATATGAAAGCATTCATCACGGTTGAAACAAAAAGATAGGGAAAAGACCAAAGCATTTGGAGAGTTGTTTGAAAGTTGACATACTAGAAATGATGAATGTAACAATATTTATGAGACTAGACATCTACTTTTCTAGGTCTCTTACATTTTAGTTTTGTTATATACGCCACTGGTAGCACATGATATGCTTATGATAGCTAGTGACAGTTCTACTTTTCTAGGTCTCTTGTGTTTTAGTTTTGTTATATATGCCACTAGTAGGACAAGATATGTCTATGATAGCTAGTAACAGTTCTGTAATTATTGGAAATGATAATAATTTTTTAATCTATGTGGTTGTTTTCGATAGAAAAAGTCATATAAATATGTGGTTGTACCATTTTACTTTTTCTTTTTATTTCAATATAAGTAACTCCTAGAAGGGAAAAAAAACAATATTAAAAACATGGAGAATGCAACCTGCGATGGTCATGGTAACTAGAATCCATGGAAATCATTATCTCTGTGAGGATTACTTTGTGCAAGAGAAGAAAAAGGGAAGGATATGTAATAATATTGAAAATTGTCATAATCTAAGGTGAGCTCTCTCTAGCTCGTGGTGCAGTTAAAAATGTCAGTGCAATCTGCAGAAAGGCGCTCTATCTAGCTCGTCTTGAAAAATGTCATGGAAAATTGCATAAAGGCATTGGATGCAAATTTATTTCAAAGTTAACCAGGGATCATCATTTATTACTTTCCATTTGTCAACAATGTCTGCATCATTTATTACTTTCCATCTTGATGTGTAAATCTCTTCTATGAAAGTGAAATTGTGTATTTTCAACAAGTGTTGCATGGTAGCGTAGTCCCTTCCAGGTAAGAATGGGAATAAATGCAACTGAGTATAGACACGTGGGTAGGAAGTTGAAGTACATGGAAACAAAAATGAAATAGCATTCACGAATTAGTTTTCTTTAAAAAAAGGGTTGGTGGATACAAAAGGAATTGAAATTTATCAAGTTATAGGTTCGTGGATACCATACGAAATTTGTAATTTTATAAAGTAGATATTTACTTTTATAGATACGAAATATGTACTTTTATAAAGTATGGGAAAGAGATTCCATACTTGTCATTTTTTTGTATCGCGGGTTCTCGTGCTGGTGCGCTAAAAATCGGGCTCTGTCGTTCCATGGCCTACAAATAACACCCAGAGTTCTGTGACATAGAAATTGACAATTGGAGTTGTTGACTATTTGAAATTTAAGGGAATACGTATGTTACAAATAAGGGCTACTAGATACCAAATATTTAATTTGATTAAGTAGATATATAGAGTATGGGGGTTGTCGGACTGGCAGGCTGAAAGTTGGGCTTCTGTTGTTCTGTGCACTACAAATAGAACCGAGATTTCCGTGACATACAAATTGACAATCATGCCTGTGGACTATTTGAGATTTAAGGGTCAACGTATGTAACATAGGTTCGTGGACAAAAGCATAAAAAGACTAGCAATACCGAATTAATTTTCTTTAAATGAAGGGCTCTTGGACATAATAAATTGAAATATATGAAATTATAGGTTCATGGAAAGGAGAAATTATACATATCAAATATGTAATTTGATTAAGTAGATATATAGAGCATGGATGGAAGCTTCACTCCGGATTGACGGGGTGGTGCATTGAAATTGGGCTTCTGTTGTTCTGTGTCCTACAAATAGCACTGAGAGTTGGACAAAAGGACCAAATAAATAGCATTTCTGAATTAGGTTTCTTTAAAATAGGGGCTCCTCGGCATAGGAAATTGAAATTTATGAAATTATAGGTTCCTAGAGACCATAAACTATATGACTTAGCCAATTTTTGGATACCGAGTTCTTATGCTGGGGACTTGGAAATTGAGCTTTTGTTGTTCTATGTCCTACAAATAGCACCAACAGTTCCGCGATATACAAATTGAGAATCGGACTTGTGGACTATTTCAATTTGAAGGAGCTCATGTGATGAATATATAGCCCAACACTTCCGTGATATACATTTTGCAACCAACAATTCCTTCATACACATGAGACAACAATTTATAGAAAATTATAACATTGTACCAAGATTTATAGTAATTTGTATAATGCTATTAAACTTGATATATTTTGCACCGAACAATTAAAGAGTTGTGGGTTGGCGCAGTCGTGGGTTCACACTTTTCATGTCCAGTGTGTTACGTGATATACATTTTGCACCAAAGACTTTCGTTATATACATTTTGCACTAAACAATTCCATCCTAAACATGAGACTACAATTTATAGAATATTATAACATTGTATGGAGATTTATAGTAATTTATATAATGTTATGACATGTTTTACCTAATGAATAGTATAAGAAATAATTTAAATTTTATTCAATAATTTTTTTTATAAGTAAGATTTTATAAAAGTATGTCAAAATGAAGGAGTACAGAGAATTTCCATGGTTTCAAGCTGTAAATATTGAGCTTCCCTGAGGGGAAACCAACTCAGCCAGCCGAACCGCTTCATACCTGAAGTCTAAACTGTTACTGATGCAAAAAGAGTTCAATATTATGGCCCCTAATGATGGTTGTTACAACTGTGGAAAGTGTAGAAAGAATAATTTTAATAGCCATGGAAAAATGCATGAAAGGTCGCCATGCACATGAAAAAACAACAGAAAAAAACAACAGATAGATCACCGGTATGGGTTGTAGTGCGATGATGCAGCCATGCAGAAGGCACAGAATGTCGTGTCTCCAAGAAGAGGAAACTCCTCCTCGACTGATGTCTGATCTAGTTGCATGGCATCCTTGGTCTATGATGGCACATGGTGTTGCTTCTGTATGTCCTCCAGGCATGATGGAAGCCTCTGCTCCTCGTGGTCTACCTCTACGTGGACCAAAGTTTCCAGTGCCAACACTAGTGCCAAGGTTGTTGTTGCTTGGACTGCCTCTATTGGCAGGTGATGAGCACCTTGTAACACGAAGAGAAACTGTAAGAGTTGAGAGGCTTTTCCATCTAGGGTCTCTAGGCAAAACCAGAGGTCGTCCATGTCCCGACACAGGTCGAATAACAAGCTCTGCACTAATGCAAGGCATGTTTGCCACTCACATTCTGGGTCAGCATTGGAACTAGCTCGAGATTGGGGTTGCCGTCGCAAATTTTGACTGGCTTCTGGACCATCCATCTGAAATTGGGCATCATGAGGCTGGTCCTGAAGCGACTGAGTGGCTGGAAAGTTGGTAGGAGACAAAGGTCCTGGGTGTGAAACAAATGTTGAATTTCCTAAAGGTCCTGGTTTGTAGTCCAGTGAGGCCCCTGAGCAGTCCATCCCCTCCATTCTGTTGGCAAGGGATGCAACAAGGGGCAGAAGAGAAGCAGGAATTTGAGTCGACTACGTCAGGGAGGAGGACGAGTTTGCCAAAGAGGAGGAGGATAACATGGAGGGAGCAAGAAGGGGATGGAGGACCAGGCGGGGTTGGTTTGGTTTCCAGGCTGGCCCGCGTTTTGAATTCCTTCGTAGTCATGGCATCTCCGAGACAGTGGGAGAGCGAAAAATGCACCAAGAAAAGAGCAAGGGATGACAAAAGAAGAGCAAGGAAAAGTTGGGCAGGAGGCCGAGCTATGAGAAGAAAAAACAAGAAAAACTGAGCAATCTGGAGCCACTGGAGCAATTGAAATAGGTCGGGGAGCTGGTGAGGTTCCATAAATGGCTACACGCATAGAGTAAAGGCCCAACGAGGGTGTGGTCCATCGAAAGGATGCAAAGGCAGAGCAGGTCGCGATGAGAATAATGGCGCCATACCTCGAGAGAGATGAACTTAAAGTCATGAGGTAGGTGGGAGCGAGTGGCACACGGTCGTCACGTGGTCGACACCGCAGATGATCGGTCCTGGCTGTTCATCTCAATGCGTGTGCTCTACTAGCACCCCATCCGTGGGAAAGGGAATAAATGTGACAAACTACAGACACGTGGGCAGGAAATTGATGTACATGGGTACGCAGGAAAAAACCAGAAAAAATAGTGGTAATGTCTATTACATAAGATTGTTGACAAAAAACAAAAAGAAAATAACATTCCTGACTTAGTTTTCTTTAAAAGAAGGGATCGTGGACACAATAGAAATTGAAATTTATGAAATGAAAGGTATTTACTTTTATACATACAAAATATGTACTTTTATAGAGTATGGGGATGACATTTTATAGAGTATGCATGGACCCCTGAATTCATACTTAGCCAGTTTTTGCATCGTGGGTTCTCGGGTTGGCGGGCTAAAAAATGGGCGTCTGTTGTTCTGTGGCCTACAAAGAATACCCATAGTTCTGCAATATACAAATTAACAAGCGGAATTCGGACTATTTGAATTGTAAAAAATAGTGGTAATGTCTGTTACATAGGTTTGTTGACAAAAAACACAAAAAAAATTAGCATTCCCGACTTAGTTTTCTTTAAAAGAAGGGATCGTGGACACAATAGAAATTGAAATTTATGAAATGAAAGGTTCCTGGACAACTTAATTTATACATACAGAATATGTAATTTTACAAAGCGAAGCCCTTATTCCATACTTACCCAATTTTTGGATGGCGGGTTCTCGGAATGTCAGGCTGAAAATTGGGCTTCTGTTCTTCTGTGCCCTACAAAAACCATCGATAGTTCCGTGATATACAAACTGACAATCAGACTTCCAGACTATTATAATTTTAAGGGCATCATGTCCAAAAAATATAGTATTGGGCCTTTGTTGTTCCGTGGCCTACAAATAATACCTACAGTTTCGCGATATACAAATTGACAAGCGAAGATCGGACAATTTCAATTGTAAAAAATAGTGGTAATGTCTGTTACATAGATTTGTTGACCAAAAAAAAAAAAAATTAACATTCCTGACTATGTAATTTTACAAAGTTTTATTTACATAGGTTTTACATACATTGGTGGAAAAAAGGGCAAAAAGTATAGTAGGGCGGTGGACAAAGGGACCAAATAAATAGCATTTCTGAATTAGTTTTCTTTGAAACAAGAGCTCCTCGACACAAGAAATTGAAATTTATGAAATTATAGGTTCCTGGAGACCATAAACTATACATAGAAAATACGTAATTTTTTAAAGTATATATTTACTTGTATACATACGAAATATGTACTTTTATAAAGTATGGGGATGAGATTTTATAGAGCAAGGACAGAACCCTCATTCCATACTTGCACGGAGGCTTCATTCCATACTTAGGCAATTTTTGGATTGTGGGTTCTCGGGCTGGCTAGTTGGAAATTGGGCCTCAGTTGTTCCATGGCCTAGAAATAGCAGCCAAAGTTACATGACATACAAATTCAGAATCGGGCTTGCGGACTATTTTAACATTCGTGAATTAGTTTTCTTTACATAGGTTTTACATATGGTGGTGGACAAATGTACAAAAAATATAGTACCAATGTTTGTTACATAAGGCAGTGGACAAGAGGACCAAATAAACAACATTCCCGAATTAGTTTTCTTTAAAATAGGGGCTTCTGAATAGAAGAAATTAAAATGTATCAAATTATAGGTTCTTGGAGAGCATAAACTATACATAGCAAAAAACGTTATTTTTTAAAGTAGATATTTACTTTTATACATAAGAAAATGTACTTTTATAAAGTATGGGGATGAGATTTTATAGAGCATGCACGGAGCCCTCATTCCATACCTAGGCAGTTTTTGGATCGCAGGTTGTCAAGATGGTGGGCTGAAAATTGGGCATGTGTTGTTCCATGGCCTACAAAGAGCACCCACAGTTTCGTGATATACAAATCAATGAGCGGACTTCTGGAATATTTTAATTTTAAGGGTCTTTTTGGCAAAAGTATGCAGGACATGTGCTAAATATGCAAGAAATGACATACTCTCTATACATTTGAGTACAAAAAAAGTAGTGAACAAAATTTTATGACATTTATATAGAAAAAAATGAAACGTGTTACATATTCCTGGAAATTTAAAGAAACATATACATATATATGTAAAATATTATATCTCAAATTTGAGTGAGTCATTTATGTCATACTTTGTTTTGAAAATGACCAGGCCGGAGAAAAAATGCATAAGAAAAAGAGAGAATTGAGATAAAATAAACATAATGAGTTCACATTCAGCATAGCTGAAGGTAAAAATCTAGGAACACATAAATATATAAGGAGACAGAAGAATAGTTTTATTTGGAATATATGAAAAAAATAGTAGTTTGTTACATATCCCTAGAAATGTAAATGCATTTGTCATATAGAATGGGATTGGAGCTCCCGTGGACCATAATAGAAATATGTACAAGAAATAGGACTATGGAAAGAACTTGGACACGGTAGAATGTAATACCTAAAAAATAGAAATGGGAAGATCAGTTTTTGGCTATAGATTTCTACTCATAAAAATTGGAATAACTGGATTGATAAAGAAAGGACTATCACTATACACTTAAAGGGATGGTACATATAAGCAGTTTTGGTATTTTCTTGGTCATTCCTTTCCCTACTAGTTTTTGTGGGCAGCTGGCTTGAATAAATGGATTGATAAACAAAGGATTTATGAATTTTCCTATTGGATTCCGTCGGTAACCCACTTCAAGTTATCTTCAATATAGCTTCGCAAGGGGGCGACGTTGATGTCATTGCGGATTTGAATGCTGAAAACTTCATTTTCTAATTTTGTTAGATCAATTGAAATTTTACACAGAGCTTCATGAATATCTCCATTCTGTACCGAATACTAGACTAGCCAATTGTCTACCTCTTCTTCATGATATTCAACAATCCCGTAAAAAATTTCTAAAGACAAGGCCTTCAAATTATCAACTTGTTTAATGAAATCTTACTTGGTTAACGCAAGCAAGTTGAGGATTAAGCTGGGATCTTGGAAGCCATTTGTCTTTCCTACTAAGTCTATTTTGGTGAGGTTTGTGAATAATGTTTCTTTCTTTGATATTGCTTGCTCACAAGATTGGATTATGAGATACAGGTTCTTCACTTTCTCTTTCTGGCATGCTTCTAATTGACTGAGCCATTTTTTGGACGGGATATCATGTTGTCTTTTTCTCGTCTATGGCATGTTCTTGACTTGAAAGGAAAAAGGGATGACTGTGTGCACATATAAAGTTTCTTCATTTTTAAAATCTGTCTGTAGAAGCAAGAGCAACTTATGTGCCCTGCTCCCCAGGGAATCCATATTCTGTGATGTTTCCCAGGCCTTAGTAATTGGTTCCATTATTTTGTTGGTATTTTTCTCCACATATCCTATACAGGATGCGAGGAAGCTGGAGGACCCTTTTAGATTTGTTGCAGGGGTGCATGTAGTCCCAGGCATGGCTATTTCCAAAGAACTACCAAGCAATGGCATAGGAAACAAAGATTCCTCTAATTCCCTAATCTGGTTCTTTAGTCTAGCATTTTCGGCTTCAATGACTGCAATGGAATCATGAATAGCATCTATGGTTTCCATGCAAAGTTGAGAGAGTTTCAACGGCTTCATATTGGCAAGGTGAAGTTCTGAACGATGTTTATTTTTCTTATTGTTTACATCTCTTTTTTCAATGATTAATTTTTTTGATTCAGTTTCAAAAGAACCACTTTGGAACACGAAGGATTCATCTTCGTAAAAAAGTTTGGTATCAACCATGTCCATTGAGCAGGCATGCTAAATTGGATCTTCGGGCTGATCAAGGTTTGAAAATATGCTTTCCAGATCAGCGTCAAGATCCATGTTTTCACTGTAAATTTCAGGCTACTCCGCCTCCCCTACAATTATTTTTCCCTTCTTCTGCATAGGTAGCTCATGAGGAAGATGTTTAGTGTATCTCTACAAAACTGTTGTGGAGCTACTGCTAGTCTTTTATGAAAATGTTGGTTTTCTCCAAACGTTGCTTGAAATGAAGAAATGGAAGGGACAATATAACCCTCCAGAAACATTGCTTCAATGTGTGCGAATGGAAAATCTCCTCATTAATGACAATATCTATCTGTCTTGTATGGTGACCTGTTAGAAGGAAAGCATAATTATTGCATACTTACAAGTGCGAAGGTGGGGGTTATGGTGAAGAACATTTAAGGATTGGAGGTTCTGTGAGCCAACCAAGATGGCAGCGTGCGAATGACATTCCATGGTATTTGAAATTAAGAGTGTGAAGAGATTGGAGGTTTCATGAAGGAAGCAAGTTGGTGGCGTGCGAATGACATTCCATGGCATTTGAAATTAAGACTGAGAAGGGATAAGAAAATCCTTCGCAAAAATTGCATTAATGGCATAACTTCTCGAGCCTTACGCGCATCAATAACAACTTAGATGCTGCCTGAACAATGACCTGTTCGCATTAAAGATTTATAAAGAAGACAAATATATATATATATATATATATATATAAACACTATTTCTTATTCTGCACACGTGCAAAGGTGACGAGCACGGGAACAACAAGCAAGGAAGGAATGGCCAAGTCTGAAATTGCATGGTGAAACTGCTGAGTGTCAGCATGAGTCAGAATTGTTCAGCTAAGAAAACTAAAGGGCTTGGTCCAACTACCAGTGCATATTTCATAATTCATGTGCAAGACAAACTCTGCGGTTACTAGATGAGTATTTGTAGAAACGAGGAAAACTAAAAATGTACTTCATGAAGTATGGATAAGGGATTTTATAGATTCGGGATCGTGGATTCTCGAGCGAGCGGGCTGAAAAGGCCTCTACTGTTCGGTGTTCTAGAAATAGCACACACAATTCCGCGATATACAAATTGACAAGCAAACTTACGGGGTGGATGACATTTTATAGACCATCCATAGTTTCTAGATGGAGGGTTCTTGGCCTGGCGGGGTAAAAAATGAGGCTTTATTGTTTGGTGCCTTACAAATAGGTTATGATAATAAATTGACAAGAGGATTTGCGGTCTAGATGGCTCAACATTCTACTCTAGGGGTGGCATGCTCCCATAAACTAGCAATACATACTTGCGAGTTGTACATTGGGCTGATTTATGCCATATAGAAATTGGGTTCTCAAGCTGGTGGGGTAAAAATTGTCTAATAAAAGCAAAGGGCTCCATCTAAATCCCAGTTCCCATTTCATAATTCATGTGCAACACCAACTCTATGGTTACCAGATCAGTGTGTGTAGAAATGAGGCAAAACTAAATATGTACCTTTATAAAGTATGGAAATGAGATTTTATAGATCATGTACCAATATCGCATTCCATACTTGCGGGTTCTCGGGCGGGAGGGGTCAAAAAATAGGCCTCTATTGTTTCGTGTTCTACAAATAGGACATACAGTTTCACGATATACAAATTGACAATCGGACTTGTGGGGTGGATGATATTTTATGGACCATGTACAGTTTTTGGATCATGCATTGTTGAGCTGGCGGGGTTAAAAATGGGGCTCTATTGTCGGTGCCTAGAAAATTGCTTATGATAATAAATTGACAAGAGGATTTGCGGGCTGGTCGGCTCAACATTTGTTAATTGACAAGCAGATTTGTGAGCTGGTCGGTTGTGCATTCTACTTCTAGTCATTTCTGCGATATCCAAATTGACAGACTCTAGGGCTGGCGGGCTCCCAGAAACAAGCACTACATGCCAAATATGCACAGATCCCTTATTCCATACTTAGTCACTTATTTGGATCGCAAACTTGCGAGATGTACATTGTGCCTTTAATGTTCTATGTGCTACAAATAGCAGTCATAGTTGGGTGATATACATATTGACAAATGGACTTGTGGCTGGCTGGCTCAACATTGAATTTCTGCTGGATGGCGGATGTGCAGCATAGCGACCTCTTGGTGCAAAAAAAAAAAAAAAAACATATTTGCAAAGAAAGTAAACGAAAAACTATTTACTATGGAACACGGGCAGAAAAAGAATGCACCTTTGCATGGATTCCTCTACATCTCTGGGTAGGAGTTCTTTGCGCCCTCTAGTTTTCCTCTTTGTTTCTATCAACAAAAGTACAAAACAAAAGGGATATGAACATAAGTTCATATGTTAAGAAGAAGGCAACTACTATGTACATATACAAAAAAAAAATAGAATAAGATGAATAGAGTCACAAATAGTTTTGGGAGGATGTACCTTTTTTTGTTTTTGCACAATGTATATTTTATGATTCGAGTAGAACACGGTCTATATGCTCACTAGAATGATATGTGTAGAAATGAGGGATACATATATGCTTTGAGACATAGAAATATGAGTTTGCAATAGGTTTGATGTATATGTCATAAGTCAAGTGCAATACCAATTGTATCATGATCAAACAAATATGTGTCTAAGACAAATATATTGTATTGAGGAATGGGCACATTGGACCAGACATGGTGAATAAGTGCGTTTTGCATATGTCCTATGTTGTTCGAAAGAAAGCGGAGACTGTATTTGCACATGTAGTTTTTCATTTCTTTTGTTCTGCCAGTATTTTGTAGCATGTCAATATTGAAGTCTCCTACAAGTACAATGGTTCCATTCATATGGAAATGACCAAATGGATTGGAAATAACATGTACTATGTTGGATAATGATGCATGGGGAGTAGCATATAGATTCAGTATTTCAACTTTTGTTTCATGCAAAAAAAAATTTGCAAGCACTAGTTCAACATTCTTTTCTTCGATATGTATATGGTCTAAAATTGGTACATTTTTTTTCACCAGTATCATCACCCCATGTGTAATGTAATTAGATATGCAATTGCTATTTGAGAATTGTTTGTTCTACATGCATAATGTCATGTGTGTTTCCTGGAAGCACAGAATATCGGATTTCATTAAATCATAGTCATTCAGTATATCATCCATGTGTGCATTTAAGTTGTGTGTGTTAAGCGAGAGAATTGATACAGGTGAATTTGTTTGTATCTATTGGTAATCATAATGCAGTTGCCATTTTACGGTGGTCCTGAATCCTTCCATCTCAATATCAACTTTTTGTTTCACTTTGAAGTTATCTTTTGTGAGAGGACTTAGTAAATACAAAGAGTCTATGCTTCTGACATGGGACAATGTTGTGTATACAAGTCCATGTATCCAAATTCCTGTAGGCTGAAATGCAACATTATCAATTGTTAGTCGTTGTGATCTTTGGACTGTACGTGCACATTCAAGTTTAATGAGAAACTATTTTCGAATCTTCAGTCGACCTGTCTTTGATGATGTTGATACTAGCTTCGATATTCACAAAATAGGTGTCCAATCGCTTCTAGTGTTTGAATTATATAGATAAGACAACTTGCTTGCTTGTCACTTTCCTATATGCGGTTCATGGAACTTAATCCAAATGACATCCAATTTTTTTGTCTTCGTATAGACTTTGATATTCCATCTACACCATTCACCAAGCCATCATGTGAATCATAGTTACAGGAATATATTTCAACTAGCATTTCTAATTTCAGTACAAGCTGCAAAGGTAAAGTGACTGAATGTTCATGACGTGGCACATTTCCATGGTTGTCCTCTTCCAGGTCAATCGAATTGATGATGATATCATCGCTAGGCATGAGCGATAGCATGTGGCTATTATGCTTTGCAACATCCTTATTTCTATAGAACAGGTAAGCACCTCAAATTCATATAGGTCAAGTCATCATATGTTTGGTTGTTTGTGCAGATTCTATTCAGAATTGCAATGAATGTTTCATCTGTCTGGTGCATTGTAGTATGAAACTCAAAGCATTTAATATTTTCTCTCCAGAAGTCATATGTGATTGTTTCCATGTTAACGGTAGGTTGTTCAAATATCAAAGAATCTTGGATGGGTTGTGCCTAGTAAAGATCCCCACATAATATCATGTCAATGTTTCCAAAGTATTTCGTCTGCACATGTTTTATGCTTCTTAGTCTATTGTCAATGGAATACAAGAACCGACTCCCAATCAAAGAATCTTCATTTATAAAGACAAGTTGGAGTTCCTCATAAAGCTTAGATAATGTATCCAACATTTCCTTGCTAAGTGGAAGAAACTATGACTTGTTAAAAGGCATTAAAAATGTAGAGTGGACTATTGTTCCACCAACATTGTATGCAGATTTTCCCGTGTATGCAACTATTAGGCCCTTTGGTTTCATAGGATCAGAGGAATTGTTTGAATCATAGATTCATATAAGAATTTGGAACAATGCTTTCACTGTGAATGTCTTGCTTGTTCCTGCTCCGCCTGTAAGGAACACATGCACAAGACTATTCATGTTCAAGCATTTTTTAAGAGCAATGTCCTTTAGAATTGTTTGTTGTTTGCGATTCAACAGACATATTATTCTATGGTATTCATTATTTTAAATTAGGAAAGAATGGTTTGTAGCTTGAAAACCAAGATTGATATGTTTTTCACTTCAAGCCACTGGAGGACGAGGCAAATCCGCTTGTATGTCATAGGACTCAGAAGGAGTTCTGGTTTTTTTTGGGTTTCTGAATGTCTCATCATGATCGCCAAAGTTTTCTAGGTCATTAAGTGCAACTTCTAGATCGCCCCATGTTGGATTAACATTGTAGGTAAATCTAGCTTCGTTGATGTGCACTATAGTCTCAAACGCAACATACGTAGCCTCCCATGTAGATAAGTTATGTATTAATGTCTGTTTGTTTTCATCGAATGGAACGTACAACAATAGTTTTTCTCTATAATAGTTTTCATAGTCACAATGTTTATTGTATTTGACAAATCGTATCACAGAGGGTCTTTTTTATTTTTGATATGGGTGGACCATTTTGTTTGTAATGTGATATGAATTTTGCTAAAAAGATATGCCTAATAGGAGATGGATGTTGGACGTAATAATCAATAATAGAGTGTCATACCATGTCCTCTGAATTGAAAGTCTCTTGTTGAAGCAAAACCAGTGGTTTAAGCACAAATGTGTGTTTCTCAGGTGGAGATGTGTTTATGAAGACACATTTTCTTGAACTACAAGTGAGGGGCAAGAAAAGGGCAATGTGAATTACTTGTTGAGCAGAAATTTGTTGAAGATTAAGCAATGTATTGCCAAGTGTCTGTATCATTTGTATCACATCAATATGAATTCTTTCATGTTCTTTGGGTATTTTTCTAAATGCACTTGTCATAAATTTGTCAATCTTCATCATATACAAGGTACAGTACGATGTTGTAACATATGCATTCAGCACGTATTGTGCATCTGTATTTGCTTTCAACATAACTGGCATGTCCTTGGAGAAACTGTTGTTCCAAATATGGGAGAGTTTTTGTTTAAGGAAAAGTGTTGGTTGCCTAAGCGTACATTGTATGGCTTGGATGTACTCATCTTCTGATAGATTTACCTGTGTCAAGAAGGCATCAAAGATCATCATTTCGTCAAATCCTTCTTGTTCTAGAAATGCGAACAAGGATTTAGATTTCTCAACAACAACATTGTCCTCTAAACTAACTGGCTCTATGATTCTTGTAGCTCTCATTGGTGGCATGGGAAAGTTGTAAATGCAATGTGAGTTTTTTTGTTTTCTACAACTTCTTGTATGATAATGTCTATGGAATTTCGCAAGTTATGGATCCAAATGATCTATGTTGCATGTTATGTATGTATCCACAAATTGTCCGATCTCTGAATTGTTATCAGCTCCATAGACTGGTGCACCCTCTATCCACAACAGTGCATGGTCATATTCATTTCCCATATTCTGGAATTCAATCACAAAAAAGTAGTCCGATATTTTTACAAAAAACGTTTTATCATGGCATATCAATTGTCCCAAAGAATTTATTCTATGTCTATAGTATCGAGTACATGTGGCCAGGTATTTTCTTATCAGGTAGTCAATGTCATTATTTTCCAGTGTATCAGTTTCTTTTTACCATTTCCTACTCCTATGCAATTCAAATATGGCAGCCACCAATGGATCCCAGCAAAGCTCTGCACTTGTAAATGTGATAAAAAATGTTGGCGGGCCCAATTTCCGGATCATTGCAAAAATATATATATATATATATATATATATATATATTTGTTGCAAATAGTCAGGAGAGGTGTGGATGTTCTTGAAATCTATGTATCCAATATTAGATTTTAGAATTGTTTCTAGTTTTACTTTGTACTTCACATCCTTGGCCAACAACTTTCTTCCTTGTAACTGGCCTTTTCTTATTCAAACCCACATGAAGGAAAAAAAATTCTCTATTATTATGCGCATTGTTTTGAAAAACAAATTTGTTATGTGACAGGAGAAGTAATTGCTTGAATGTAGCAGCTCCCATTGAACTATTTTATAATAACTGAATCGTTTTGTAATATCAATGCCACATGGATCTCCATAGAAGAGTGTTGGAAAGTTCATTTCCTCGGTGAATTTGTCCTTGAATATTCCAAGTGGACGCTGCCCCTTGCCAGGTGTAATTTCGACAATTTTATCTTGCAAGTCACGAATGCATTGGGAATCAGTGAATCCATGCACCAATGTTTCAGCGAGTGTTTCATTCTTTGATTCATCACCTATATCAAAATCACTAGGATTTTCGAGAGTGTCTACAGAGTTGGCATGTTCCTCTGCGAGAACATTGTTCTAGTTACCATTTATACAAATGTTCTCTGCTTTGTACAGGGCCCTGGAACAAAATTCCTTTAATGCTTTCATAACAACATGAACACGTACTTTTCCTATTTGATAAACATTTTTTATCACAAGTGTATTTTCAGAGCCATGGTGATTGTAATTGTATTGTTAATTAATTGTGGAAACTCTTTTTGCACAACATCTAACTAAACAGGCACATTAATAATTGACCCTCTTAAGCCCATATGGGGTTGTTTATAGCCACAAGGTCTGATTTGAGAAAATGCAATTCGCAGAGACACAAGTCTCTCCTCAAGTTCCGTAAGTGCAACTACATCTACTAGTGGTGTATTACATCTTATTCGGTCAGGGGTTGCAAACTATGGCAGTTTTTCATTTTCAACCTATCGTTTGCATGGAAGACAAACTTTCCCACTAGAAAATGGTTTATCGTGCGCTATCAACCAGAGGTATTATGCTTGCAAATCAGGCTTGAAAGACTTACTTTTTTTTGAAAAATTCAATTGTTCACAAATTGCACATGCAATGGAAGGAGTGTCTTTCATTTGTTTCATGTAGGTCTATCTTGCATTTTTATTTCACATGGAGGTATGGCTAGAAATTGTTTCCTTCTTTTCATTGGTACTACTGCATGGTGTTTCTTGTAGACCATGAACTAACACAGTTGCATGACCATTATGGGATATGCGATCACACATGTTTATGTTCTGTTATTCACAAACAAATTTCTTTCCATTGTGATATGTGAGTTTCTCTCTAAAAGGAAGTGTAGCAATGCATTTTTTTCTCTCACACATGTTCTTTTTCAAGTTGTGGTAACTTACTCTAGGTTTCTTGCTCAAGGGAAGGATGAGTTGGTGGCATGTGGGATGAATTTCAATCTTACCCAGCTTCTCAGAAACTACTTTACATTTTTTGTTCAAGGCCTTTATGGCCTTATCACAAGTTGGACGAATTTGACGAATACTTTTTTTCAAATTCTGATAACTTACTCTACGTTTTTTGTGTAATCCCTCTATGGCCTCATCACAACTATCATGAATTTTACGCATGTTTTTTTTGTTCAAGCCCTGTCTTCCCATATCGCAACCGATAGGAGTCTCTTTTTCACTAAAAAGTATTCCAGGTGTATGGAGATTCGATGTTGTTTGGGTGGCATGGACAGTGAGCCCTGAACTACTAATATGTCCAAGCAAAGGTTCATAATGGATATGTGTTGTATATGTTTTCAACGAGAGGATGTCAATCGTTCGATCATGATTTGAATCGGTAACCCAGGAATGGACAGTGCCATCTGGTAAGGGTGACCAGACTTGGATATTCACCCTGAATATCATAGACAACCATTGCAAATAGAATCTGCAACCCTCCATATTCCCTTTTTCATATGGAAGCGCCATGTTCACAAGGTATTCCTACCAACTTCCAATTGCCGACATATTTTCTACGAGATATGGGCAAAGGTGTTGATGCATGCACCTAAAGGCATGTTGGTTGCAGCCTATAATCACATTGCAAAAGTAATGTACGGTGTAAATCCACAACGATTGAACATCAAAATTAGTTGCCACCAAACAACAAATTGCATTGAACAGACTGTCTCCACAACATGACACAACATTTGTTGCCAGTTGTAAACCATGGCAATCTATGCCATGAAAAATTCGTCTCCATTTCTATTGAAGGTATTTGCAAATAATGGACAAGTAAATACGAGGACCTTCTATATTGCATATGGACATTGTTTTGTACATCAATGGTTCATAATGGCCACTGAGGGCATTGGCATCATGGAACAAGATGCAATATTGATTGTTAGATGCAGTTTTGTTGAATAGTAGATATCTTGTTTTTCTTGTCAATGACCATATGCCAACTGATATATTCAACCAGTTAGACAGCCACCATATACAAAATGTATCTCCCCAAATTGCCCTCTGTTGTGTAGGCAGAACTGGATATGTATATAGTCACATCTTTGAAAAATATGTAGCGACATCATGTATTCCATGCAATTGCCGAAGAAAATCAGATTCCAGTTCGTATTCATAGGATTGCAAAGCCTCAACATTGCCATTTTTAAAACAAGTCAATAAATAATCTATCAATCCATTGCGCAACTCGGTCAATGACTACCGGAAATGCAATAAAACCTGAAATGTATTGAAAAGGTAATCCCCAACAGTATATGAGAATGCATCCAATATAAAAAGCCCATTTCTATGAAAAACCACGTCAATGATGTCATATATAATGGACTGTGTATCTATTTCATACGACTCAACATCTATTACTTCTTTCATCTCTTCAACTTTCATTTTCAAGCTATTTGCTACATACTTTCAGATTTTATCAAAACAAACAAAAGCAGGGGAAAAAAATAAAATGTAGAAAAATAAAAAAGGAAAGCAAAATAGTGCACCAATCCCCGTATGTATCTTTTAACCTTCTTCTTCTCAACTTGAATCCCCCTTAGTCCCCATACCAGATGAGAAGAAAACATACCGACAATGGAAATTGAACCAATCAGAAGAAAGAACGCAAATAAATAAAACCATAACTTTACTCAACAGAAAGAGAATAGGTAGATGCAATTTTCCGACCCATAGAATAAAAACATACCTTGTGTCTACACCTTGCCCGATGGTTCCCTCTTCTGATAGCTCCCAACTACTTTTCGTAAATCCCTCTACATTGCAATTTTCGAAAAACCTATGGATGCAACAACTAGCATATGAAGACGTGTGGTTTCTAGGAACATAAATTATAGCACAGAAAAAGATAGTACGCAACAGAATTTGGAGGCAGGAACTCCCACCACTGGAAAACAACAAGAACAGGGAAACTTATCCGTCAACCAAGGATGACAAGAGCTCAACCCCAAAAAAACTGCAAACCACAAGAACAGGTCCAACAAATTGCAAAGTTGAAGAACAACAAACCAGTCAACAACCATGAAGAGCTCGAACTGCAAGTGCAGAACCTCAACTTTGCAAAGTTGAATCAAACAAGAACCAAAATCATGGAACGAAGCAAAGAACATGGATCGAGCACTCAAGCAACGATGTCGACCATGAACGAAACTATACTGCAACGCATCTGTACAATAAACATTTAAGACTGCCAGAGCTATTAGGTAAACAGTTAAGACTGTCAAGACCTTCGAAGGGCGTAGTCCTGTGCAAGCATTTAAGAAAATATGCAACGTGGCAGGCCTTTTCTCTTGAAGCACACAACAATAAAGAAAAAATCACACATAGCAATATGGTAGAGAATGTATTCTAATCAACAGAAAATGCTAAGGGAAACATTCGAACTAATGCTAGCATTAATCCACCCTCGACCAATGCATAATAAAATATATGATTCAAAAAGACCATATACTACCAAATACTTTGGATATGCCAACATATTTAATATTGGGAATAGCAAAGGCAACAATAAGACCTCTAATCCATTGTCCAATCAGATATTGACAAACATGATACTTTTATTATATAAAAATCTATGTTTTCACTTCCCTTGTTCCAACAATACACAATATGGAAATATTTCTAGCCAATGCACAATCTAATACCATGTCAATGATTTATCGATCGCTATAGTCCCTCTATGCCTACGACAGGGACTAATAATAATGCTTTCTAGGTTTTGGTGTGAATGTTTAAATATTCTATTTTGGGATTTTTATATATTTATATGTAATTGTCAATTTCAATTTGTCATCACTTATAAATTGTATTTATGATTGGACAATTACTGATATGTGCAATTCAAGTAATTTTTCTATTAGATTTTGAATAAAAATAATAAAACAATATACTTAAGCTTTCTCTCAATTCAATTTTTTAAAAACTAAAAGCTAGAATATTGATGGCTGAAAATGGACATAAGATATCCTATGAAATTCTACAATTTTATTATAAATATCACCTAATTCCACCAAACTTCTAACCCATTTGCTATAAGAATAAGGAAAATAGCTGCAAAGCAGCTAGTCCCTACCTAAAACTAATTACAATGTACAGAGTGGAGTTTCTTACCTACATTTGTATAGTTTTAATGAAATTTTTATGCAACATAGTAATGCAATTCTTCATTACCATCACAGTTATGCAGAAGAGTCAAATTCAGATCTTAATGGAAAGCACCTTGGTGTAGCAACCACCTAACATTGTAGACTCCCCTTTCAAAAGTTCAGAATTATTGTATGTAATGTAAGCCGCTAATAACCATCGGGTGACAAATAGGATTGTGAGGAACATAGTTGAAAGTCAATAGCACGTGTTTTTTTAATGTGGTTATTTTCCAAGCATAGAACGTGTTTTTTTAATGTGGTTATTTTTTGTTAATTATACCATATGGACAGTCAACCTGTCCTATAATAAAAAAACTTACTCTCTCCAAACAAGATTAGCAATGTAATCCTTCATTAGTTTAACTTTCACAACTACTTCACCCTCATTCGTATTGTGCACCTCCCTCCTACTATTTCCACGGTCAGTCTCATGTGGTCCACGTCGAACTTCTCCTATTGCAACAATTGGTCTCGTCCTATTCACAACCCTCCTCCTATTGTCACACCATCGTCCTATTGCCACAATCAAAAGATCAAAAAAATCATCACAATGATAAAATGTGGTGGGGCCACCTATTGAGAGACGTGTAAAGTAGCATGCACCAAATCAATGAATCTTGAATTCTGCAGTATCTGAATAAAAACAATGAGCTGATTCCTCAACATAATAAATGTTATCTGGTAAAAATAATGAAAAATAGTGAAACCCAATAGGAGCCCAAGTGAAAACTAATTACATTTAAATTTTATAATGCTACCATCCTCCCACCTACCAAGGTTTTGAATCACCTGCGTATCCACATCCAACAAAAATGTGATCTTGAGATTTTCAAAGCCCATCGGATTTAAACTCATCTGATTAAGCTTTTTACGAAAAATAAATTTTGATTTTTCAAAATTATGATAGTTTGAATACTAAAACTCACAAAATTTTAGGGTCAAAGTTTAAATAAAATTTTAAATTTCAACCAAATACCATTTATTTGCATTCTTTTTATATAGGAATGTGTAACATGATCGATAAGCTCCAGATTTTAGTGAGTCAATGTAAGCTCCATCTTCTCTCTTTATCATTGATGTAAAATACGTGACAATCAAAAGTAACTAAATCAAGTTATGCCAATAACATGACATTCCAGTTCCAAGTGTTGTTTGCCACAGATGGTGGAGATCTCGATGTGTGAATTCATGGTTTTTTTTTGTCAGGGTTAAAATATATGAAATGTATATTAATCAATGGACTAAATTGAGGATACAAGATCATGTACACAAGCATCTCAATAAAACAAATACGAAATGACCAGCAAGAAAGGCATACATTACTATTACAACTTATACAGAGTGCATGTGATTATTCTCTGATTATGACATTTTCTGTCACTTCCAAGAATAACAACACGTTGTCTTCACCAAAGGACACATTGTCCTTAAACTTTGACATGTTGTTATCACTTGCATGAACCAACATCGTCAAATGGTGTTGGTTCAAGAGAATACTTGTGGGAGTTTTTATTAATATTTTATTCAATATAAGAGCATTTCTAATTTAATGAAGGAGTTAGGCAGATATGGTATCGGAGGTGTTACTTGGGAATTTATGAGCCAAGTTGATAACACCACCGCATCCTTGCCACTATTTGCCAAGTAAATTTGCGAAAAGAATGGGAAATGAGATGTGTGAGTCTGGGTGGACAATGTATTTGGTTCAGTCTATTGATAGTTGAAGTAATAAAATTTCCAACAAGTTTGATTTTCATGAACAATACACACAACCTGCTAAATATCAGACATTGAGCATTGTAGGCAACAAGGAGAACTCTTCCATGGCTTCAGTCGCTTCCTTCCGTCCCTAGAAGCTGCCCTTGCATGTACAAAACATTGAGAGAGAGTCGAAAGAGATTTTATAGGGAGATGACAAAGAAGGTAGGTATTCCAGGGCCTATCAGTCAGGACCTTTCGTCAAGAATCGTAGTCGATAATGGAAAGGACGTCGGGAATAGAGCTACAAAAAGAAAGAAAGGCTAGGAGTGTGCTTGGCTTTTGCTAGGCATAGCAGTTCAAAACTGACAACACAAGAAAATCCAAGTCCAAGAAAAATAGACACGAGGGGAGCTTAGTAAGTGATAACCTAACATTAAATTTAAATCTGTTTTTTAGTGTCTTCTCTTTAGACGGGACCAATGTTGCCTTATATTACCGAATAAGTGAAACTCTTTAAACAAGTGCATTCATTTGCCAAAATCCATTCTTCCTAACTGACCTTCCTTTGAAAAAGATTAATAAAATAAGCTAATCAAAAATATCTTGGCCCGAAAGATCTACAGAATTGACAGTTGGTCATTGGTTCATTAGCTTCAAATCCTATTCATCACATGTAGGTAACATCTTCAAAGTTGCTCGGCTACACACAGAGAGAACCCATATGGGGAATACACACAGATGTATATATACATATATATATATATATATATACATATTCTTTCAAACTATCTCTACCATGGCACAGGAAGTCCAACTCTACCATGGCATAGGAAGTCCAACCAGTAAAGTAAGGCACCCACTAAACCCGCCAAGTTCCTACTTTGCTAGCTACTTGCACCACCTACTTTGCTAGGTAGTTGCACCAATTTATTGTGATGAGCAAGAAAACCCCATTGTTTGTTATTTGATTCATTTGTGTAATTTCATTCATCTCCAGTCTAGATAGTATACAAAGAATAGGTAAAGATGAACAATTTGTTTGAAATATTCACAGAGAAATAAGGGGAAAAGCAAGGTGGAGACTAAATTTTAATATACGCTTCACTACCAAAATATGCCATTACATCCACCATGAGTTTTTCACAAAAAACGTTTAGATGCTAAATAAAAGAAATGACAATTTTATCTTTGAATGTGAGCTTGATCCATGCCTACCCATGCCACAACCTCAACAAATTAAAATATGCAGAAGTTTAACTGTAGGATTAACAACCTATGGCCTGTAAGTAATTATAATCTCTGTTGGGCCATCTCATCCCAACACTCTTGCCCGTGCTTCAAATACAATGATGAATAAACATAAATAATCAGCTTTTATCATACAAGCTATAGATTCAATGAATGTTGTCATGTTGTATGTGTTTAAACGCTTTCATTCACCATGAATCTTTTTTTCATGGATCTGTACTAGCTTGAAATTAATTGAAGCTTTCTCTGGCAGATTTTGGACATAGAAAGATGGACCAACATATGAGAGCTTCAAATCTGAGATCAAATGGACCAACATATGATAGCTTCCAATCTGAGATCAAGTTTGATACCAGACTTATATTTTTCCTTTAACAACACAATTTTTTCAGACCCCAAAGACAGATCAATAAAGGAAAAGGCAGGTCATCTAGAAGTATGAATTACTCTTAGATATTTAACATTTAACATTGTGCATGGTGGCAAGGCGGTGAGATCCTTTGCTGCCACACCTTCGACTACAACATTGTCAGAGAAACTTCAATTACATAGATTAACCACTTAAAAAAATCAATATTTTTAAATCATTTACTTTGTTCTGACAATTGAGAAAAATAAAACCTTTACACTAGAAAAATATAGTCACATCAAGTTGCTATAAACCAATCAAAAATTAGAATACCAAAATTTTATAAATACTAAAAAGAATTTGTTTTCAAAAATAATAGGGAATTCCATAAGGAAAGCATAAAATTGGGTGTTGGCTTCAAAACGGACCAAATAATGTAATTGGCGGTCAACGATAGTCCCTTGCCTTCG
>ML811687.1:145308-185721 GCA_009831015.1 Picea engelmannii | reverse complement strand
GATTTGCCTCCTTATATGCAGATGTATGCAGTTGTTAATGTTGAGAATTTGAAGTTGTATGAGCCTCCATTGATTGATGATCAAGGAGAGCATGTTCAGATTCCTTCCATAGATGATTTTTCTCCAGAGCATCTAACAGAACTACAGGAAGACACCATCCTTGACAGGAGGATGTGAACTTCGAAGCGAGGAAATGTGGAGTATTTGCAAGTTGGTCTTAAAGGGACGAATCCAAGGAAGGACAAGTGGATTGAGGTTGGAAGGGTGAGGGAACTATACCCTCATCTTCACATAGACTGAGATAGTATTTTGGAGGTCCAAAAGCTTCCCAATGGGGAGGTGTGATCAGGGGATCAAATTTTGCTCAAATTTCAAAGTCCTCATAATGCGATGAAAACAATTCCATTGCGTCCGTCTCGTCTTCCTGATTCCAACGGTATATTTACTTTGTCAAATGGACGTCGTATGGAGAAGATATCGTGATCTGTTCGTCAAGCCAAACAGGGAAAAAAATAGATGCTGACTATACCAGTCCGTACATTCTGTACAGTCTGACGTGGCAGGAACGTGACGTGGCAGGTTTTTGTTGGTTGATGACCGTCGAATCCGTGAGTGACACGTGTCATGTAGCTGGAAAATGGTATGAGTACACGTAGCCCAACCCGAGGGCACCACGTGTCGCTCATTATTTGGCTATTGGTTTCATATGTAAAATGTATTGGAGGCCGCGGGGTTCGATGCCTGGACCTCCCCAATACATACGCCTTCACACGACAGCCCGACCATTGGGCCACGAGTTGGTTCTTATTCAATGTATGTGTTTTAATGTATATGAGTTTACATTATTGTATATTGGACGGGGGGGGGTCGGGCCGGGGCTTAGCCCTAGCCCGTGGTTCTTTTCACTACCCATACGACTATGCCATATGAAATGTAACCAACAATAATATATGTGCGCGGGTGTGGTTTAATACATATGATATAGCATTGTAACCGCTGGTGCATATAACCATGGTTTTTCATATGACCAACCAGGAGCGCAGGAGTTATACGATTGTGTAACCACCTAACCTCTTTTCACCCCAGCATACGGTCGCATGCGCCATACACCCAGGTGCCGAGGCGGTTAGGGGCTAGCACGCCCTTAACTGTCCTATGGTTTTCACCGTTGCGCGGTTGCATACAGGGATGGGTTTTCATGCTTTAAAATGTGTGTGAGCTAGGTTCATTCAAGAAGGGTGCATTTTGTAGACGCAGAGACATCAAGTTGAAGAGGGAGACTTCCAGGAGGCCTAACTTCTTCATTTTTTGACCGATTGAGGTGCCGAAAGAGCCAAGACGGGGGTTTTAGGACTCTCTGAAGCCATTGGAGCAGTCGGTTTGTCAGTTTGAGCACTGTAAGACATGTTTTTGAGCACTTTTTGAGAAATTAATAATAATGATCCATTGGAAGCTGGACCAGGAGATGTAGCCCATAAGAGGGGTGAACTCCTTTATCAATTTATGTGCTTATGTGTTTATGTTCATTGATTATGATGTTGTATATGTGTAATTTGCATAAGTAATCCTTTAATTTATGTGTTGCAAACTGATCCTTTTGCTTTAAACACATAACATTCACTTGCAATAATTTTCACGTTTTTCAAGTCTTCTTCATTTTTAGATCAATATGGAATGCAGCCGAGGGGAGTTTTTGAACTGAGAGATTCAGAACAGACTACTACTAGCAGCRCTAGTGCAGAAKACTTCACTGAGGCGATGAAAGAACTTCACAGCAGAGTGAAGGAGCAGTTGCTGAAGTCAAACCAGGAATATAAGTGCGGAGCARATCAACATCGGAGACAACATCAGTTTGAAGTTGGTGATCTAGTTCTGGCACATTTAAGGAAAGAAAGGTTCCCAAGGGGAACATAAAACAAACTGAAAATGAAGAAAATCAGGCCATGCAAGGTCTTGAGAAAATTCRGAGAAAATGCTTATGAGATCGAGTTGTCGGATGGGGTCGAAATATCTCCGATATTCAATATYGCAGACTTATACACATATAGGGCTACGGAAGYAGAGACTGGAACTGAGCATCCAGTCATCTAGTGGACAAAACAGATGTCGGTTGCAAAGAAGCTGCAGATGGAATGCATACTGGACAAAAGAGTGGGTAAGAAGACCAGAAGGAAGGAATACTATGAGTATCTGGTCAAATGGAAGGGCCATCCAATGGAAGACGCCATCTGGGAAAATGAAGCAGAGATTCAAAAGCATGGACAGACCGTGCAGGAGCTCATGGCCAGGAGCCCATGAAAATTTTCAAGCGAGGGAGTATGATGCAGGAGCATCGCCAACTCATCAAGCGGGCCAACACGAAAGTGGAAGACAGCTAGACAAGCAACACAAATTTTGAAAATGCTTTGGGACTGTTGCGCAAATCTTAAATGAGTCATTTAAGAAGAGGCGCCTTTGCATAATGTAATGGACCTTGAGCGGATAAATCTCATCCTTAGGTAGATAGATGGAATTTAAAATAGTTAATGCTGGTAGATAGGAATTTAATTTTAGATTTGATAGCTTTAGAGTCTAAGAGGGAAACCGGATATAGACACCCTCATTGTACATTGTAACATAATTCAGAATCCAGGAAGATCATGAGAGCATGCAGATAACTGTATGAAGAACACCCCATGTATAGGCATTTGAATTAATAGAAGATAGCTTTGATTCGAATTCATGGTTTGTGTTGTTTCTCTGTGTATTGATGTTATGCTCATGAATATTTGCTTCCTGTCATATATTTGCTTTTATATGCTATGTATGTGATTTGATGGTGAAATTGAAGTCTGAGAGGGAGATGGAAAGAGTTTCAATTGTTTCTCTAATTGAACTAGAGGATTCCTGCAAGGAGTGCAGTCGAATTGTCTGCAAGGAGTGCGTTGACAAAAGGGTTCAATCAGAGATAAATTTTGTTCTCATTTTCTCAAAGGTGCAGTTGGGCACAGTGCCGTGCAAGGAGTGCGCAGGCCAGGAAAAAGCCTCAGGGTCGCGAACCTGACTGAAGTACTAAAGACTGCTACTGCAGGAGTGCCCAGAGTCGAAGGGCTTCAACCTTTCACTCAAGGTTGAAGGGTCGCCGCAAGGAGTGCGTGCAAAGAGTTCTCTCTTTCTGAGAGACTGAGTAACTATGGAAATCTCAGGAAGGATAGGCCTCTGAGTTGTTGAAGAACAACGTAGACAAATGCGGCTTGAAGTTGCAAGGGCATCACAGGTTGGCGAGTAGGCGAGTAAGTCTCATGAGGAGACATTTAGTCATCTCTTGGATTTACAAAGGGAAGAACGGACGACTGAAATCCTTTGAGGATATTTTGCGAAGTTTTGTGGGCCGTTGGATTTCGCAGAGGTGCAGGGAGGTCACAGTGTAAGTGTGGAAGAGGTCCAAATCTTAGGAGGGCAAAGCTGTCGATCTAAGTCATAAGAACCCTCCATTGTTAGGGGACGCATGTCAGGAGATCCTAAGGAGTCGGGGATCGGAGCATTGGAGATTTTAGGGGCAAGGTATTCTTGCATCATGGAATAGAGATACGCGATATCTCGATGGGAGAGTTGTGTGGGCCATAGCAGGAGCTAGTGGAGGACATGTGGCAGAACATCGGGGATCAGGAAAAGTTAAGACCCGAGTCCATTGACATTAGGATTCAAGATCCCACGAATACCAAAGTCCCGACGAGGTGACAGGACCATTGAACAGTCAACCCATACGTGCATCGGAGAATCGACACATCAAGGTTCGGAGTTTGGAAATTCCATTTGCTGACATTGCGAGTGGAGAAATCCCGATAGGAAGAACTCCGATACCAAGAGAAAAAGTCAACGTTGACTCGCGTCGAAGTTCGGGGAATCGTGAGGCAACAACCACACGACCATAGGATTCGCGAAATCACGAAGTCCGATTTCCCGATCATTAAGGGAGATCATTTGGAGAGTTGTTGTGGGTAAGGAAAATTCCCGATAGGGAATTAGAGGAACCTTTGAGTTCTTCGTCCATGAGTGAAAGAATATCCTGTGAGAGAGGACGTGCTCCGAGGAGTGCGGTTGCGCCACAATGCTTTTGAGCTCAACACTTCACCCTTCCTTGGCTTGCACCTAGTGTTCAATATGGACCTCCTTTGGGCATAATTTCCACCATTATTGGACAACTTAGAGATCATAAAACAATTGAAACCAACAAATATCAACCCTTACTGCATGGAATAGGCCTCCACTGATCATATACTAGACACATAGGTCAAGGGAACTCACCGACATAGGATCCGGCTTTATCAGGTTGTCAAGGAAGGGAAGCTCCTACACCAAGGCAAGTGGCTCACCCAAGGCCAAATTCAATAGAATTTTCCACATTTGATGGGGGAACTCAATGAAATGGAGAAAATTTCATCCTAAGGGGGGAGGACTGATCTAGGTGGATATTGGTGGCCACCTACCTATTCCAACTCGCTCCTCTTGATAGTTTTTAGTTTAGCATGTTCTTATGCACTTCTTTGTAATTGTGGGTTTTACACTTCTAGGGTTGTCTGAATCCCTACACATATTCCAGGAGGAGATTGGTGGCCTCCCACCTAATCTAAGTGACTTATTTTTGATGTTTTCTTGTCAACACATATTTTTGTACTTCTAGGGCCATTTTGGGGCCATAAACAATTTTTTTTTGGCTTGCCACAATCAAACTATAGACGGAGTCAAATTTTGAAAATGTAATGTGTATTTCTCGAAAATACCTTTCCAATGAGCTATCACACACCTAAAACAAAGGTCGTATGCAAAAATTACGACCCGAGGAACTTGAGGTACCAACTTACCCATAGGGGCCCAGGTGGATTTTGGTGTTTCACCTCCTAGGGTTAGGTTTTTGAATGTATAGGGATTTGGCGTTCATGAGTAATATTAAAAAGGCCGGTGGAACCTCAATGTAATCATTCTTGTTAGATGGATGCACGTAGAAGCCAAATCTCTTCTTAGAGATAGCCACCACCATTCGAGCAAGTTGTTTCAGTTCTGCAGTTTTACAGTTTCAACCTATTTCATTTATTCAAGAAAAGATATTGTTCACGGGATATATTTTTTGTTCTCCATATTTCTCTGTTTATTGTATTCAATCTATTAATCAGTTTGTTCTTCTGCTAAATCTGTATCAAGAGCATCATGCCAGTACAACTTAGATATGATCATAAAACTTAGATATGATGCAAATGCATTGATCTACATCATGGTAGTATAGCTTAGATATGATGCATTCACATCATGCTAGTACAACTATAGATGATGTATATGGTACTCCACATCATCCCAGCACAACTTAGATATGATGTATTCACATCATTCTAGTATGGCTTAGAGATGATGTAGTAGAGAGATTCAACATCTATTGGGACAACTATTCTTCTAGGATGTATGTCAAGATTTGAAGAATGGTATTTGTATAAATATCTTGAGTGAGTGACTTATGAAAGACACTCTCTTGAGTGCGCTAAGTCTAGCACATGACTTATTCAACATCATTCTCGATTAATCGGATAGGGTATGGCTTCAAGAGATGATGCAAACAATGATATGATTTGATATTGGGAGACTGTTGTACAACATGGTGATAGGTTGTGTAGCTATTAGTTGATTTAATTAGAGTCTATGTGTGTCTTGACAATAGTTATGAACTATTTTGGTGGATGTGTTCCACTAGTAGTGACTGTATGTCAATAGATAGTACTTGTGCGCTACTAGGAGTGGTTGTGTACCACTAGATATTAAAAAACATGTGTATTGCTATGGATCAACATTGTTGTGATCTATTGGATGAAATTATAGTAACTATGTACTACTACTAGATTGCCATGGAGACTACCAATAGTTTTGAAGGTATTTCCTAGGTTGGTGTGCCAACCAATAGTGTTGGAGGTGATTTCCAACTATATGGATAGTGATGATGAGGCTCATGACTTGATCTGCATGATCATGAGATAGCCTGTGTGGCTATGATGATAGCATGAGAATGCTTGATCTATTGTTAACTGTTTCTATAAATTTATTTCATGTGAGCCTCTGACATAAATTTTCTGGTGATGCAGAGACAACTTCTTCGCCTGGCATGTTGCCATTGTTGGTATCCACCAATCTTGTCTATTTTTATCACAACTAAAATCATCACAAAAAGATTATATATTTCTATAGCTGCCTCCTCCTTACATTTATAAACGCTTATGTTCCATACCTTCAAGGCGATGATTGGGTTAAACTTATCTTATAAGTTTTTCATTTGAATTTTCATTTGTTTTGAAATTCATAACTGTAAGCATGAATTTAAATAAAAACCTGGTTTGGGTTTTTTCGTTATATCTTCTACCTAAGAAATTTCACTTTGAAGGCACCCATATATTGCTAATATTCAAATTTTATGAACTCATTGATTGATTCACTATCACAAATTTTATGTATTATGGGTATCATGACTTAATTGGCTCTATGGTTGATCGTTGGTTTTAATTTGTGAAATCTATGAATACAAAAAACAACGGTTTAACATTTGATATGGGTCTCATGATCTCAACAGTCATATCAACACTCATGTCACTTGGTACAAGCATGTTGTACCCATGATTTCAATCCACCTTGTTGTCATGAGAATTAATGAGATCATTCATTATGCGATTTGGGGTTTGGTACTATTGGAGGGTTTGGTATTCATCGTGGGTAATGGCTCATAGTTCTGCGAGCCCTCTAGTTTTTCATTTTCACCAACTCATTTTTCCAAGTTATGATAGTCCTCAAACTTTGAAGTTTTAATGCCAATGCATTCCACACAGACCTCTCTCTGTTGCTCNGTATTCATCGTGGGTAATGGCTCATAGTTCTGCGAGCCCTCTAGTTTTTCATTTTCACCAACTCATTTTTCCAAGTTATGATAGTCCTCAAACTTTGAAGTTTTAATGCCAATGCATTCCACACAGACCTCTCTCTGTTGCTCCTATTTTCGAAGCCAAAACCTACTTCCTATGATATCCATTGTATCTATTTCACAGTGGCAATAGAACCTGTGGTTCAAATTGAGCCGAATGGTTCCCAAGCCCTTGTTTCCCATGATGATGCAATAGATGACTTGAAGGCTCATGGGTGGGATTTCTTCCTCAAGAAATTTGAAGGCTACAATCTCTCAGTTGGACAAGCCTTTGCACATACGTTTGACATTTTTAGGTCCAAGGTCGAGGATGTGCAGTTGGAAATAACAAAAGTTTTCATAAGTTGGGCGACAGGACTTCGATTAAAAGGCAAAAAATGGTTTAAGAATGCTAAAATGGAGGATGTTCCATGGATCTTGATAATGGTTTCCCGCAAATCCACTTGTTGTCCAAAATGTATTCCCATTTCTTTTGTGAAACCTAGATGGCACAACCTCATTTTAATCTTGAAACAATTTATCACATGTGAAGGCCGATATGGGTTGATTTTTCTATACCACATTCGGTTACTTATGTTATTCATAGGGTTTTATTTGAACATGTCATTTTACCTATTAATGAACCTTTACAAAATGTCTAAACGCTATAAGCGACAGAGCATGAACTCATTGACGAGTCTTTTTCATCATAGGCTCGTTAAAATCCTGTTGATTTCTTACCTATCGCAAATAAGTGAAAATTGAGAGAGTTTCCTTAGCCGAAATGGATTTTCTCAGGTCAACAATACAGTAAACCCACATTTAAATGTAAACCCCAATCTGGACATTTCTGTGATTGAAAATCAGGGTTTCAATTCACCTGATGGCTCCGAATTTAATGAACCATTGTTTATTGTTGTGGAAACCCTTGTGGTTAAGAAATTAATATGTATATTTTTGCCTAGGAAATCGTTGGAATAGGTAGTAGGTGAATTAAAAGGAAAATATTCTCCTGTGCCAATAAACTAATCTAATCTAAACAATAATGATAAGCCTATTGTAAAGAAAACTCGTAAGGGTAAGAAACAATAGAACTCAGATTTAAATTTTAGGAATAAGAGGCTTGGTCGATTAATTTCTAGGGGTTTAAGGAATTGAAAAATAAATCATTTGAGATCAATCTCTATGATAAAGGTCAATGATCAATGTTCATACCAAGAGATAAATGATTCTTGTCTCACGAAGATCTGGACAACCCATGTCTCGTGAAAGAAAATAGTACCCATGTTGAACAGTATGACTTTGTGTCTAGATTACCCCCATGTCTCAAATGAAAAGAAGGTTTTTCCGGCATTGGTCACGACCTAGAACAAGCCATGGGGAAACATGAGATACCAGTTGCCGACTTTGTTCCACATCAATCTGCCATTACAACAGTGCATTGTGAAGTTGCTTATATTGGATAGAGAGCTATTATAGGGATATTCTGCTCTTACAAGATCAAGTAAAACATCTAGCTGGTCACAATTCTCTATTGGAACAAGAGAACCAGGACTTGAAAGCACACACAGAAAGGGAAAATAAAAGAATCAAGAGATCTGGTAATATAATCATAAAAAATACAACCATTTTCAAAGCCATCATAAATTTGGAACTATCTGATACTTATTTTTCTAATTTCTAATGGTAAAAATGATTTTGTTTGATTTTATTCCATTATGTTATGAAAAATCAAAATAGGGATATTTGATTTGGATTTCTTTTGTTAATAATAAGACTAGCTACATAATCTATGATTATGTATCTAGTCTATTTTTGAATATTAGTTAGCATTGTTTTTCTCAATATCAAATTTGTTTTTGCTATCTACAGGAAATTGATGATTATGATGTTGATTACATGGAGAAAAATCCTTGGATCATTCTCTCTACTATTCAGTAGTTTCTGTTTTTTATTTTTATAAAACTTTGGTTTATTGTTGACAAACCAACACATACATGAGTGGTTTCTAGTTTCACTATTTTTGTAAATACTATCTATTTTTTGGGGATTCATCTCTATCTTGTATGATTATAGCATGTGAATCCTGAACCAGATTAAAAATTTGGTCACTTTTAGTAGTAAAGGACATCTTTGGCTAGGACACATTATAGACATATGATTGTGGAAGACTGATATGGAGAGGTTGTTCACTACCTGGTTTTAGACCTGTGTGACACTTACCCTGTTATTTTTTTACTTCTATATTATGAAATTTTATTACGTTTGATGAAAATTTAGTCTGTTGATCATGTGGTATTTCATATTATTAAGTATTTTGATGATGTCTATAATCTATTGTTCCATATTACATGTGTCATTAAATATTTCATTTAAATATTGTTGATTTATGTTGGATATTGAATGATGGATTATATGAATTCTTTGTATTAATTTTCCTTTATTATAAGTGTTCATTACCATAAGGTCATCAGATCTGTATATTTATCATTCTGTTGTTATATTCTTGTTCCAAAGAACCTTTGAGTTTGTTCTGGGAGTATTAGCACTGTTCTGTTACAGGTTTCCCTCATAAACAGGACAATCAATAGCTTGAATTGCAGAGAAGGATAAATCCAGTCTAGTCGATTAGTTACAGGTTAGTTTACATGCTATTTATATAAAATATTTTGTTAATGAAATAAGAACAACCTGAATTAGCTTTTGATTGTTTACGTATTCTTATTTTATTTATATTTGATTAGCATTCGTTATTTTTAGATCTCTAGACATTCAAAAGAAAACAAAAAAATGTATGTTCTTTCTTTATCTCTTCTATAATCATTTAAAAAAAATACTTGTTTCGTAAGATGTCAAGCAAATATTGTACACTATACATAAATTGTTTATAATCATATGCACATATTCGGGTTTCCATTTGAACATTTGTAATTATTATATTATTAGTTATCATAGCCTTATATATTAGTTTCATTTATTTTATTATTTTTAGGACTTTAGTTGGCCAACAGAGCCATTAAACCCATTAGGTCATTTCATTCCAAACGACTTGGGTTATTTAGACAACCTCGGTCCGGATTTGGCATTCCATTTGATGGTGTGTCACTTATGACGGTTAAAAAGCATCCATTCTCTTCTAAATATTTATTAGTTTACACATGTTAAAAATGGATCCAACAGATTGCTAAAGTATTCTATAGTTAAGTAAAACAAAACTAAAAACAATATAAGTTGAACAACAACTTAGTATAGTGAGATGGTAGACAATGAAACATGATTARCAATATTAAGTCTAACACTCCCCCTTAATCTCAGCTACTACATTCATCAACACTTACAATTCCCAAGTGTTGTCTTTGAATTTAAAAGAACAAATTTTCGAGGTGATTTAGTAAAAATGTCTTCTAGTTGATCTCTTGATCCACAKAATTGAAGAGAAATATATCCATTATTGACAAGATCTTCAATGAAATGAAATCTAGTCTCAATGTGTTTKCTCTTCTTGTGAAATACATTTYTATTTGACAAAGAAATCATTGAKTTGTTATCACATKAGATAGGAGTTGGCTTGTTTTTCCATGTGAGCTAGATGTTTCAAGAGTCTTCTAATCGATACAACTTGAGATGACGTTGAAGTTGAAATAACATACTTTGCTGAAGATATTTCAACTATGGATTATTTCTTTGATTCCCAATAAACCCTATTTGTTCCCAAATGAAAAGCACAACCATATGTGTTTTTCCTATCATCAATGTTTACTGCAAAATAATTGTCTATGTACCTTGCAAGTGAGTAATATTCAGATGTTTTGTACCACAATCCATAGTTTATTGTCACTCCAACATACATTAGTATTATTTTACCAACTTTCCAATGAGAATCCTTGGGGATTCCATAAACTTGGAAACAAATCTTGTTCCAAACATTATATCAGGTCTAGTTGTAGTTAGATATATGAGACTACCTACCAACCTCTTATATAAACTTATATCAATTGTTGAGCCCTCATCTTCTTTGGTGAATTTTGTTCCTAATGCAATAGGAGTTTATGTTGGCTTTCATATATCCATTCTAAATATTTTCAAAATGTGTGTAGCCTACTTTTGGTGATAGACAAAAATAACATGAGCACATTGTTTAACTTCAATTCCCCCCCAAAATTCATGAATTCATCTCAAACTATGCTTTTATGGTAGTTTTAAATTCTTCTAACATCAAGTTACGTGTATAAATCATATCATCAACATAGAGTATCTAGCGACTCTTTTCATTTTCATATGTAATTGTCAATAAAAAAATGTTATTTTTTTCTTTTGACTTAATTATAATAGGTTCAAGTTATCTTCCCCATTTATGATCGAGGTGGATATCCTATTCCAACTAGCTCGTCTTGGCATTTTTATCCTAGTTTTAGGATCTTGATCTTTCGGGAACATTTTCAGGCCCTAAACAACATTTTTAGGGATACACACAGTGATATTGGCATAATTTGTAGTCCTAGGATAGACCTTTCCAACAATGAAGATTGTATGCAAAATTTACAACCCCGAGGAGTTGATGTACCAACTTACCCCAACGGGCCCACCCAACTCTTGGTGCTTCATCTCCTAGGGCTATGTTTTTCTATGTCTAGAGTTTTGGAATTCATGTTTATTGTAAAAAGGCTTTCAGAGCATGATTGTACTCATTTTACAGTTTCAGCATATCTATTTATTAATAGAAGACAAGTTTTACTTTATCTTTGTTATTTTTTATTGATTGTCTATGTTAATAATATAGATCTATATTCATTTCATTCTCCTCATAAAATATGGATCAGTGGTATCAAAGCAGTCTTCTCCTTGTCATTCTTAATGCATGTCTCCAACAAGATCACAGTATAAAGAGTTGGGTCTTGAGCTTGTTTATCTTGAGGGCAAAGTCTCTTGCATGCCCATGCAACCTTCCATGGTGGGAGAAAATAAATATGACGGGACATGATATCCTTTCAAACTATTTCTCAAGGAATCCCTCGTGCAACAATGGAATGAGGTGATGGATATTTTTGAGCAAATCCGTCGACGACTACCAATAGGAAACGAATATTCCTTGAGAAAAGGCATCGCCCCATTCAAGGTACATATCAAATTTGATATTCCTATATTTGAAGATCACATAGACTCAGATGTTGTAGACAACTAGTTGAATATTCTAGAAGAATATTTTTCTTCCCATAACATTTTGAATAGAGAAAATATTACTTTTGTGCTCCTCAAAGTCACCCCCCATGTCAAAGATTGGTGGGAGACTTTCTATGAGAAAAACAAAACAGAGGAACCATCATTACTTATGGTTGGACTCACCTGAGAGTCCTTCATGGATGTTATTAAGGAACAATACTACCCTATCAGAAGTTATAAAGGCTTGTATACAAAATGGACCACACTACGGCAGGAAAGGGACCAAGCAGTGCCATAGTTAAAAAATATCTTCCATACCCTGCGCACCAATATGGGTATCAAAGTTTCTGAGTGACATTTGGTGCTCAAGTACCGTGGTGGTCTGCATAGATAAATCAAGGTAGAAATGGAGTTTATGGAATTCCCATCCTTGGGAGAATCCTGTCGATGTATCATCAAAATCGAGCAGAAGCTTAAACAAAAATCGCCACAGTTTGGGTCTCAGAACCCCTCATAGTAGAAGCAAGGCAAGGGAAGCCCCAACCCATAGAACAAAGGGAAAATAAAATATATATAGCCTCAGGAAAACCAATCTAAGACACAAAAAAATAAGGACAATGGAAAGACAAAGAAAGATATCGGGAAGTGGTGTGACCTCCATAAGAGCCCCTAGCATAACACTGTTGATTTCTACTCAAATAAATCATTGGTGGCTGAGATGAAAGCCTATGAATAAGATGAAGGTTCATAATCTAAGTCAGAACCAAAAAAAGGGAGACAAAGCATTGACACGGAACCCAATTCCACTGTTGCTACCACCAATATCCATCTCGATGAACCTGATGAGCTAGAGGAAGGAGAGAACCTCTTTCATTCACAGATGTGGGTGAAAGGCACCCCTCTACACTTCATCATTGATAGTGGTAGCTAGAAGAACCTCATCTTAGTGGAGGTCATCAAGAACCTGGCCCTTCTAACAATGTCGCACCAACAACCTACACCATCGGATGGCTCTGCAAGGAAGCGATCTTTGCATCAGCCAACAATGTCTCCTATCCTACTAAATTAAACCCTTCAAATATACGGTATTCTATAATGTTTCTCCGCTTGAAGTTTGTGATGTTATTTTGGGCCAACCTTATTTATGGAAATGTCATTTTGTATATGGGTCTAGGCCTCGTAGTGTTATTATTACTTTGGACAAGAAATTGTACAGGATACCCCAGGTAGTCCCACCTAGTGCCATTTCCTTGATCTCTACCAAGCAATTCAAGAAGGTCATATCTCAAACTGGGAAGTTTGTGTTCTTCATGATTCTCTCTCAGAGTGAAAATAATATTTCATCCACATACATGGCCTCCACGACCGACCTCTTCATGAAGAAGAAGAAAGTGGATAAGGTCGTGGAAGAATAAAAATATGTCTTCTCCTCACCTACTGGGGTACCTCTACACAGTCTGGTCAAGCATTTCGTCGATATGAACCTCGATGCAACACTACCCAATGGGTTAGTCTATCACCGCTCTCTATTAGAAAATTAGGATATCAAGCGTTAGATCCAAGAAATACTCCACAAGGGACACATCGCTTTAGGGAAGCCCAACCTTGCTTGTGTATAATAAAGATGGGACCTGGTGACTCTCCATTGATTATCGGTCCCTAAATAAAAGCACAATCAAGAACCGAAAACTGATTCCCATAATTGACGATCTCCTTGATTAGCTCAAGGGGGGGAAATAATTCAGTAAGATTGATATGAAGTATGGCTTCCATCAGGTCCCAATAGAGTAGATAGATGTATGGAAGATCGCCTTGAAGTCAAAAGAAGGTATTTTTGAATGGTTGGTCATGCCATTTGGCTTGAAAAATGCACCAACAAATATCATGAGGATAATGGAGGATATCTTGCAGCCATTCACCAATTATTTTGTAGTGGTGTATCTAGATGACTTCCTCATCTATAACAAGACTTAGGAAGAACACTTGCAGAATATTCAGAAGATTTTTCACACTCTCCAATAACAGAAGCTATATTCCAACTTGGATAAATTCTCCTTCATCATAGATAGGGTCCAATACCTAGGTTACATAGTTGATAAGCATGGTGTGCATGTGGATCCATCCAATATCCAGGATATCTGTTATTGTCTAACCCAAACCACGCTGACTGAGCCTTGAATCTTCTTCGGCCTTGTCAATTTCTATCACAAGTTCATGTTGGGATTGTCCCATATTTCATGCGCCCTCATCCAAATAACTAGGGGTGGTGGTAAGGAAATGTTTTGTGGGTCTGTTCCATCAAAAATTGTTTGATGATTTGAATCAATGCTTGTGATCATCCTGAATGCTTTCATTACCCAACCTGCAACAACCCTTTGATATCGAGACAAATGCTTCAGACTATGTTGTGGGCACAATTGTCACTCATCATGACCACCCCCTGACCTATCATAGTGAGACACTATCATATGTCTTCCATAAGTACCCTACTCATGAAAAATAAATGTACTTCATTGTGCAGTATTTCCACCAATGGAGGCATTACATTCTTTGGAATGGGACAATCATCCACACTGATCATAAGACAATGAAGTTCATGTAGACACAAGAAAAATTGTAGAATGACTACCATCGGAAGTGGTCCACATACTTGCATAATTTACACCTCAACATCAAGTATAAGATAGGAAGTACCAACCACGTCATTGATTTCCTAAGTCGACCTCTAGTCGTGGCACTCACCATGGTGTTAGACTCTTACATCCATGAGACCTTCGAGTGGCCCCAACTCTATGATAAAGATCCTGACTTCTCCACCACCTACTAGATGTTGGGCGCAAACACAGTTGTCACTAATTTCCATCTTCAGGATGGGTTGTTGTGTCGTTTAGGCCATCTTTGCGTTCCATAAATTGAGTGAGAGAAGATGATTTAGGAATCCCACTACCCACTATATTCGGTGGCATGAAACTTCAGCATAGAAAATATAGTGGCACTACTGCAACATCATTTATAGTAGCTGAAACTTCTACACGATGTCAACAAGTATTTCCAAACCGACCACTAAGAAACAGGGCCTATGCACCCCTCTTCCTACTCCTCAAAGGACATGGGAATCCATCTCAATGGACTACATGATGTCAGGCCTTTCGTCCACCAAGTGGGGAAATGAATGTGTTTTTTTGGTTATTGATCCCTTTTCCAAGATGGCGATTCAAACCACTTACAAGAAGAGCATCATAGCAGAGGCCACTACCAAGATCTTCTTTGAACAAGTGTGGGTAGATTTTGTAATACCAAAAAACATTATTTCAGATTAGGACAGTTGGTTCCTCAGTACATTTTGTTCAAGCCTCTGGTCAGTGGTGCACACCAAGCTCACCAAATCCACTCCCTTCCACCTGGAGATGGATGGCCAAACTGAGGTCATCAACCAGATGATCATGCATATCTTGCGCATGTACAATTCCAAGCATCCCCTCACATGAGATCAGAGTCTTCCCTATGTTCAACACAACTACAACAGAGTCATACATAGCTCAACTGGCCATAACTTCTTTCAGGTGGGGATGGGATTTCAACCATTGGGTCCCATGGATGTTGCACTACCTCTTGTGGCCACCTAGGAAGACTCATCCCATGCTCCAAATGAATCTGAAAAACACAACTATTTCATTGAGTGAATCCAACACATCCACCAATAGGTTCAGGATATTTTACAGAAATCCAATTCCAAGTACAAGAAACACCATGATCAACATCGGGTGCCACACAAGTTTCATGTGGGATACAAAATTTGATTTCACTTGCCAAAACAATGCCTTACATGTCCCCATCGAAATCTTTGTCCACTCCACTATGGACCTTACACCATCACCAAGGTTATGGGTGACAATTCTTTTGAGCTCAATATTCCCCCCTTCCTTGGCTTAGATACAGTGTTCAATGTGGATCTCCTTCGTCCATATTTTCCAGAAGTCAGAAGTCAGCCCAGAGGCAAAGCAGTTGCCCAGGACAAATACCAAAATCCCAAGGAGGAATGGAAGAAACCTCAAGGTAAAGTTGAAAGAGGTGGAACCTCACAGCGAGGGCCATACGTGGAACAAAGAGGGAAGCATACAGAGCAGAGCGGGGGATATGATGACAACAACACTTTTCCTCATACCAGAGGTAGATGAAGAGGAAGAGGTGGAGTCATCACATGCTTTACATGTGGAAAAAATGGTCACAAGTCATTCAAGTGTCCAGAGAAAAAGAAGGACATAGGAGAAGCTTACATCATCGAAGCACAAAAGTGGGATGTTGAGGCCGAAGATATAGAAGGCGGAAGGTCACTGATGATGCGAAAAGTCCTTTTAACATCCGGGAAGGAGGTGGAGGACTCAGCCCAAAGGACCAGACTTTTCAGAACAACTTGCAAGACCAAGGATAGGGTGTGCAAGGTCATAGTAGACAGTGGTAGCACGGATAATCTCTTATCCACGGAGATGGTGGAAAAACTGGAGCTGGAGACGACTGATCATCCAAGCCTATACAGAGTATCATGGCTAGAGAAGGGACACCAGGTAACTGTTACTAAACAATGCTTGGTTGAATTCAAGATAGGAGGGTATAATGATAGAGTACTCTGTAATGTCATTCTTATTGATGTATGTCATATATTGCTGGGTAGACCATGGAAATATGATAGAAATGTGATTCATGATGGGAGAATGAACACATATACCCTGGAGAAAAATGGGAGAACCCATATGTTGCTTCCGATAAAGGATAAGGAATTGAAGCCGGAAGTAAACAACACAGTACTTCTGATGAGTGGGAAGGAACTTCTTACGGAGGTGAAGAAGAAAGAAGATCCACAATTCTTTGTGGTCAGAAAACCGAGGATTTTTCTGACTAGCACAAGAGTGGATGATTTACCAAATGAGGTTTAGGAATTGCTGGAAGAGTTCACTCACATTATAGTGGATGAACTACCTTGTTCGTTGCCACCGATGAGGAGTGCGAGTCATCATATAGATCTCATACCAGGAGCCAGTTTGCCAAACAAAGCCGCGTACAGATTGATGCCGCAAGAAAATGAAGAGGTCAAGAAGCAGGTCCAGGAGTTGTTGGACAAGGGGTTAGTCAGAGAAAGCTTTAGTCTATGTGTTGTTCCAACGGTACTTAGTCCGAAGAAGGATGGAGGTTGGAGAATGTGTACCGACTCAAAGGCGATCAACAAAATAACCATCAGGTACAAATTTCCACTTCCGAGAATGGATGATCTGATGGATTGCTTAAATGGGGCAAATTACTTTTCAAAGATTGATCTGAAGAGCGGATATCACCAGATTCGCATGAGGGAAGTCGATGAGTGGAAAACAACGTTCAAGACAAACGAAGGTTTGTATGAATGGCTAGTCATACCGTTTGGCTTGACGAATGCACCAAGTACCTTTATGAGGTTGATGAATGAAGGGAAAACAATATGTGTTTCATTTTTAGTTATAAAAGTAAGGAGATGTTGTTATGTATTTATTTTTGTCTCATCTCGTTTTCATTCTATAACTTCTCATTGTATTTCAAACTTTAACATTTCATTTAAGTGTTGTTTTGCAGGGTGAAATGATACCCTTTAAAGCATGGCTCAACTTGTGTAACGAATGAAAGACCAATACCATGTACTGTGGTTCATTTTCCCAATTCGTACCTAGTTCGTTTTCCCAAGTTTAGGACTAACAACATGATTCTCTATTAGGTTTTAATATTTTTTTATTAAAACGATGGCGGGACCATCAATTTAGTTCATAACATCGAGTCAAGATTCTTTGTAAAGAGTTCTAGTCACTTTGTAACATTCTTTATAATACAATTTATGGTTTATATCTCTTATAAAAAGCAAAGATATAATTTATAGTTTCTTTTTTGTTAACATTATACTTTGGGTTTACTCCGGCGTGAGAGGTATGACTAATGGAGTGAACATTTCACATATATAACTCTACTAAATTATTGGTATTATATATTTATTACCCTTTTTTCAAGTTTTCCAATACTTAAATGTTTTCGTTTTTATAGAAAAGGGTATACCATTACTTCTTTGTTTTACTTCCAGACAAGACTTCATGGTCAATGTATTTCACAGAATCATTTTAAAATATTATCATACTATATCTTGAATTAAGGCTCTGGTTACAATACTTGTTTATGTTGGTTTAAGTCTCCAATCTATCTTTTAATCTTATATATTTTTGAGCAATTATTTTTTAAAAGAAAAAAACACATAGAAAATATTAACATATATAACTAAGTGCAATAGATTTACTCTATAGATGTAGTTCTTTATATTTCCAAACAAGAACTCCTTGGTTATAAACTTAGTCTTTTGGATAGTAAAACCTACTTGGAAATAAAAGAGAAGCTAAGTGTTTCTTCTCATTGCAATATTTATAAATAATAAATTTTTCAAAGAAGATAACATTCTATAGGCATATTGATGTTTCTTATTGCAAAAAAATAAATAATAAAAATGACACAATATTCTCTTAGCTATAAATAGATATTGTAAATTTGGAAGCCATTCTCTACTGTAACAAACATTGCAGATTTTGCAATCATTCTCTACTTAATATTAATAGATCATAAAAAAAAAAACATAAATAAATAAATTAAGGAGCATATGTGAGTGTGCTTCATTAACTCGAAACAAGATGAATAGAGAACTAGACCCTCCCAACCATAGACAAGAACAACCAAAGTTACATGTCATTGTCACCCCAAGCATAGATCATTATTTCATGGGGAGTGAAACTATATCACCTTTTCCAAATTCCTGAGGGTTTAGTTCTTCTCATAACCATCAAACTCATTGCACAACATTGCACAAGTACTAGACAATGTCATGTCTCATAACATAGTTGTGTTTAATAACTTTTCCTAGGTATTTTCAAGTTGGCCTCATCTCTAACCCTAGGGAATCTTCTTGGCCTACTTTTGTGATAGCTTGTTCCTTCACATCCCACACCTTTGGGAGTAGGGTTCCACTTGTCCAATGGAAAATAATTTATTCTAGTGGATTTTATCTTTTTCACACACCCATGGAATAATTATTTACTCTTTGTAACTGGATTCTATAATTTTTTGGTTTATTGTTAATTAAATAAATTCAAAATAAAAGTTACTAAAAATATTCATCATCAATATTTATGATAACACAATTCCAGATAAGTATTTTCCAATATTTTCCACAATATCAATTTAACATAAACTAGTAAGAAATCAAATGTTTAATCTATAAATTGATGGACATTAGAGAGGAAAATAATTATAATTTTACCTTCATGATATGATTTTTTATAGTGTTAGCTCATTAGTGCTCGTGCTAAATCCACTATTGATCAGATAAGGTTCAATTCAACTAAATACCAAGCTCTTGGAGATTGCTTCAATCCATACAAGTCTTTATTTAACTTATGCACTTTATCCTCTTGTCATTTGACTTGAAAACCAGGTGGTTGATCCACAAATACTTCTTCTTATAGAATGTCATTCAAAAATATTGACTTTACATACAACTCGTAGAATTTCCATTTATTTTGAGATGCAATGGTTAAAATGGCCATTACTGTGTCTAACCTTGCTACATGACTAAATGTTTCCCCATAGTCTATGCCATGTTGCTAAGAGAAACTTTTGAAAAGTAGTCCTCTCTTACGCTTCTCTATTTTTCCCTTTTAATTTAACTTTGTTTTGTAAATCCACTTAACTCCTATGTTGCATTTATAGCCATAGATCAATAAGATCTAAATTCTTGTTTCTTTCTATGGCTTCATTTTCTTCATTCATGGCTTCTACCYAATGTTCRTCTTTCACTGCTTCTTCAAAGAAGGTTGAATGATAGGATAGAAAGRAMAATTKRCMKWGTTGTTCAWAGWYRTTKWTKTRCYYATAAWCTTGGTGGYCTTRWAGGATGTGTTTRTTGTTCCYWMATTTTTTGTTGAWGAWSATCRATTYACTGTAATGGAWKWWGAACAATTWKCAGAKTGTTCTASATKTTYTTGCTCACTCYATRATCTTGGTGRTYTTSAAGGAATKTGACWTCASTYSTCWCYAAAWWTTTTGYTTGRTCATCAATTTGCTGAATTATAAAGTTTGTAGGCTTTTGATTATTCACTATATCCTATAAAAATGCATTTTTAACTTATGTTGTRAAATTTCTTTCTCATATRTTCAGGGATATGTGCAAAAGCAATGCAACCAAAAATTATGAATTGAAAAACATTTAGTTATGTTCCACTACATGCCTCTTGAGGTACTTTATCCTTGAGACTTGTTGTTGGAGTATGTTCATAATGTAAATTGACATCAAGCCACTACATTTGGCTATGGAGTATATGTAGTTGTTGTCTCCTTTATGATGCTTTGTTGTCTACCGCTATCTCCCCATAGCAACCGCTACCCATTTATAAAGGAGATCCACAAACATAGATTAGGGATTCTTTTTAAATAAATATTAAGCTTCAAGTGGATGGAGGAACCATCGGGGATTACATTTCACTAAGAAGGTTGGCTGGATCCACGTGAACGTGAGGTATGGATAAACTAGTAAGAGTGGTGTCCGAGAGTATAGCCTATAGGTTGCTCCCATATCTTCTTCGCTAGGGTTGGATGAGCCAACTTGCAAAGAAGAACACGAGTTTTCCCTTCTCGATTGTGGCCCTAAACCGCCAACTTGCTTGAATTTGGGCTCGATTCTATGGAAAAATAGTGTTGGAGTAAAAAAGTTTGGGGCGTTTTTATGCACTGGTGAAATCTTCGAGTTGGACTACCAGATCCTTCAAAGACCACGACTCCACCAGGCTGGAAATATGAGTCCAATGATAACTTCCGCCACTCTCACACTTGAAATTTATTGGCATTTTTCCATTAAAGCATACATGGAGGCCTTCGAACAGTCTAAAACCACTCGAAGAAGTACTTTGCACGAAGCACAATAGTCACCGGCCACACGGAAAGATCGGGAAACCGGGCTTGCTCGGTGCAAATTTTTCTAATATTTGAGAGACGGTCCGGTTAATCCATTTAAACAATTTTTTTGCCGATCTGGTTATACTCATCGGCGCATGGGGTTTATTAGGGCACCAGGATTAATAAACCACTGGGGTCTATCTTTTTTTTATTTTGATCATGGAAACAGCAACTTCCCAAGAGTATATCCAAGTAGGTTTTGAACTTGTGACCTTCTCAGAGATAATACATGTTCTTAACCATTGGGCCCACTCACGTGTTCTTATAAAGTTGAAGGACATGGGGGTGGGCTTTGATCCACTTATGTGTGCACGGGTCACGATACCATTTATTATAGTATTTCTGGGTGCAACCACGCGTTCGACCACTACCTCAAGATGTCTCCATGGCTCCAAGTAAAGCCCTCACTAGAATTGAACATTGCCCAACGGTAAAAAACTCATCACTTTCCACAACGAGGGTCCCACTAGAATCGCTGGGACATCGGAGGATCGTCTTCACTTGAAATGCACTTAAACAATTTTTTTTGTCTGTCCGGCATACGAGATCACTGGGGTTTGAATACAACAGGATTTTCTCCTTGGTTTCCTTCGAATGTGAGTCCGATCCGATTGATGGAGCACTGTCGATGAAAAATTGAACATGTCCATCACTTAACATGTCCATGTCCTTGTCAACACTTTATATAACTCCAAGTAGGCCTCGGTCCAAAGGAAAAATGGAAATCCCACTAAGCTCATGTATCACCATAATTAAAATTTAATATGTAATATTTTTTTTTCTCACTGTTTTTAGTGAAGTAGCAGAATCCATCTTTACAGGAAATACCCCATGGTTCTCACATGGTAAGAGACTCAATGCATAGATTAATGGCGATAATCCTCATAAATTAAAATGTTAATTTTTTTTATCGACTTTTTATGGTGAATTTTTTTAATTAGTGTTAGTTTAATTTGGTTGATAATAAGTTTTTAAGATTTTCTTCATTTATAGTAATCTTTTCGATTGAGAGTGTTTATCTCTGACCCGTCTCTACTTTAACAGTTAACTACAACTTGCATTTTCTAAGTATATATGGTGTCTAGAGGTTTTGAAATGTTTCAATGCAACCTTTTTAGTTCGCCTATGTACAATGTTTGTACATGTTTTCAATGTAATTGTCACTTAAGATAGAACGAATACTTTTATTTTTTTTCATTAATTGTACCTTACTGGAAAATTGTCTTTCACTAATAAAGACAGAAAATTATGATATTGAGAATTATGCGGCCAAAGTAGTTAGATATTGGGGCCAGCTGTAGGTATTGACGCGACATAAAACTATGTTCTCGGATGTTGAATTATGGGTACAAAGTTACAGAACAACAGCAGAGCAGTCTATTCTTATAGCGTACATCACTAAACAACAGCTACATCACTAAACAACAGCAGAGYAGTTAATTAGTCCCTTGTACATCACTAAACAACAGMAGAGCAGTTTATTAGTCCCTTGTACATCACTAAACAACAGCAGAGCAGTTTATTAGTCCCTGTCGAAGGCAAGGGACTAGAGCAGTCTATTCTTATAGCGTACATCACTAAACAACARCAGAGCAGTTAATTAGTCCCTTGTACATCACTAAACAACAGCAGAKCAGTTTATTAGTCCMTGWCGAAGGCAAGGGACTATCGTTGACCGCCAATTACATTATTTGGTCCGTTTTGAAGCCAACACCCAATTTTATGCTTTCCTTATGGAATTCCCTATTATTTTTGAAAACAAATTCTTTTTAGTATTTATAAAATTTTGGTATTCTAATTTTTGATTGGTTTATAGCAACTTGATGTGACTATATTTTTCTAGTGTAAAGGTTTTATTTTTCTCAATTGTCAGAACAAAGTAAATGATTTAAAAATATTGATTTTTTTAAGTGGTTAATCTATGTAATTGAAGTTTCTCTGACAATGTTGTAGTCGAAGGTGTGGCAGCAAAGGATCTCACCGCCTTGCCACCATGCACAATGTTAAATGTTAAATATCTAAGAGTAATTCATACTTCTAGATGACCTGCCTTTTCCTTTATTGATCTGTCTTTGGGGTCTGAAAAAATTGTGTTGTTAAAGGAAAAATATAAGTCTGGTATCAAACTTGATCTCAGATTGGAAGCTATCATATGTTGGTCCATTTGATCTCAGATTTGAAGCTCTCATATGTTGGTCCATCTTTCTATGTCCAAAATCTGCCAGAGAAAGCTTCAATTAATTTCAAGCTAGTACAGATCCATGAAAAAAAGATTCATGGTGAATGAAAGCGTTTAAACACATACAACATGACAACATTCATTGAATCTATAGCTTGTATGATAAAAGCTGATTATTTATGTTTATTCATCATTGTATTTGAAGCACGGGCAAGAGTGTTGGGATGAGATGGCCCAACAGAGATTATAATTACTTACAGGCCATAGGTTGTTAATCCTACAGTTAAACTTCTGCATATTTTAATTTGTTGAGGTTGTGGCATGGGTAGGCATGGATCAAGCTCACATTCAAAGATAAAATTGTCATTTCTTTTATTTAGCATCTAAACGTTTTTTGTGAAAAACTCATGGTGGATGTAATGGCATATTTTGGTAGTGAAGCGTATATTAAAATTTAGTCTCCACCTTGCTTTTCCCCTTATTTCTCTGTGAATATTTCAAACAAATTGTTCATCTTTACCTATTCTTTGTATACTATCTAGACTGGAGATGAATGAAATTACACAAATGAATCAAATAACAAACAATGGGGTTTTCTTGCTCATCACAATAAATTGGTGCAACTACCTAGCAAAGTAGGTGGTGCAAGTAGCTAGCAAAGTAGGAACTTGGCGGGTTTAGTGGGTGCCTTACTTTACTGGTTGGACTTCCTATGCCATGGTAGAGTTGGACTTCCTGTGCCATGGTAGAGATAGTTTGAAAGAATATGTATATATATATATATATATATGTATATATACATCTGTGTGTATTCCCCATATGGGTTCTCTCTGTGTGTAGCCGAGCAACTTTGAAGATGTTACCTACATGTGATGAATAGGATTTGAAGCTAATGAACCAATGACCAACTGTCAATTCTGTAGATCTTTCGGGCCAAGATATTTTTGATTAGCTTATTTTATTAATCTTTTTCAAAGGAAGGTCAGTTAGGAAGAATGGATTTTGGCAAATGAATGCACTTGTTTAAAGAGTTTCACTTATTCGGTAATATAAGGCAACATTGGTCCCGTCTAAAGAGAAGACACTAAAAAACAGATTTAAATTTAATGTTAGGTTATCACTTACTAAGCTCCCCTCGTGTCTATTTTTCTTGGACTTGGATTTTCTTGTGTTGTCAGTTTTGAACTGCTATGCCTAGCAAAAGCCAAGCACACTCCTAGCCTTTCTTTCTTTTTGTAGCTCTATTCCCGACGTCCTTTCCATTATCGACTACGATTCTTGACGAAAGGTCCTGACTGATAGGCCCTGGAATACCTACCTTCTTTGTCATCTCCCTATAAAATCTCTTTCGACTCTCTCTCAATGTTTTGTACATGCAAGGGCAGCTTCTAGGGACGGAAGGAAGCGACTGAAGCCATGGAAGAGTTCTCCTTGTTGCCTACAATGCTCAATGTCTGATATTTAGCAGGTTGTGTGTATTGTTCATGAAAATCAAACTTGTTGGAAATTTTATTACTTCAACTATCAATAGACTGAACCAAATACATTGTCCACCCAGACTCACACATCTCATTTCCCATTCTTTTCGCAAATTTACTTGGCAAATAGTGGCAAGGATGCGGTGGTGTTATCAACTTGGCTCATAAATTCCCAAGTAACACCTCCGATACCATATCTGCCTAACTCCTTCATTAAATTAGAAATGCTCTTATATTGAATAAAATATTAATAAAAACTCCCACAAGTATTCTCTTGAACCAACACCATTTGACGATGTTGGTTCATGCAAGTGATAACAACATGTCAAAGTTTAAGGACAATGTGTCCTTTGGTGAAGACAATGTGTTGTTATTCTTGGAAGTGAGAGAAAATGTCATAATCAGAGAATAATCACATGCACTCTGTATAAGTTGTAATAGTAATGTATGCCTTTCTTGCTGGTCATTTTGTATTTGTTTTATTGAGATGCTTGTGTACATGATCTTGTATCCTCAATTTGGTCCATTGATTAATATACATTTCATATATTTTAACCCTGACAAAAAAAAACCATGAATTCACACATCGAGATCTCCACCATCTGTGGCGAACAACACTTGGAACTGGAATGTCATGTTATTGGCATAACTTGATTTAGTTACTTTTGATTGTCACGTATTTTACATCAATGATAAAGAGAGAAGATGGAGCTTACATTGACTCAGTAAAATCTGGAGCGTATCCATCATGTTACACATTCCTATATAAAAAGAATGCAAATAAATGGTATTTGGTTGAAATTTAAAATTTTATTTAAACTTTGACCCTAAAATTTTGTGAGTTTTAGTATTCAAACTATCATAATTTTGAAAAATCAAAATTTATTATTCGTAAAAAGCTTAATCAGATGAGCTTAAATCCGATGGGCTTTGAAAATCTCAAGATCGCATTTTTGTTGGATGTGGATACGCAGGTGATTCAAAACCTTGGTAGGTGGGAGGATGGTAGCATTATAAAATTTAAATGTAATTAGTTTTCACTTGGGCTCCTATTGGGTTTCACTATTTTTCACTATTTTTACGAGATAACATTTATTATGTTGAGGAATCAGTTCATTGTTTTTATTCAGAGAGTGCAGAATTCAAGATTCATTGATTTGGTGCATGCTACTTTACAGGTCTCTCAGTAGGTGGCCCCACCAAATTTTATTATTGTGATGATTTTTGTGATCTTTTCATTGTGCCAATAGGACAATGGTGTGACAATAGGAGGAGGGTTGTGAATAGGACGTGTCCAACTGTTGCAATAGGAGAAGTTTGACGTGGACCACATGAGACTGACCGTGGAAATAGTAGGAGGGAGGTGCACAATACGAATGAGGGTGAAGTAGTTGTGAAAGTTAAACTAATGAAGGATTACATTGCTATTCTTGTTTGGAGAGAGTAAGTTTTTTTATTATAGGACAGGTTGACTGTCCATATGGTATAATTAACAAAAAATAACCACATTAAAAAAACACGTTCTATGCTTGGCAAATAACCACATTAAAAAAACACGTGCTATTGACTTTCAACTATGTTCCTCACAATCCTATTTGTCACCCGATGGTTATTAGCGGCTTACATTACATACAATAATTCTGAACTTTGAAAGGGGAGTCTACAATGTTAGGTGGTTGCTACACCAAGGTGCTTTCCATTAAGATCTCAATTTGAATCTTCTGCATAACTGTGATGGTAATGAAGAATTGCATTACTATGTTGCATAAAAATTTCATTAAAACTATACAAATGTAGGTAAGCAACTCCACTCTGTACATTGTAATTAGTTTTAGGTAGGGACTAGCTGCTTTGCAGCTATTTTCCTTGTTCTTATAGCAAACGGGTTAGAAGTTTGGTGGAATTAGGTGATATTTATAATAAAATTGTAGAATTTCATAGGATATCTTATGTCCATTTTCAGCCATCAATATTCTAGCTTTTAGTTTTAAAAAAATTGAATTGAGAGAAAACTTAAGTATATTGTTTTATTATTTTTATTCAAAATCTAATAGAAAAAATACTTGAATTGCACATATCAGTAATTGTCCAATCATAAATACAATTTATAAGTGATGACAAATTGCAATTGACAATTACATAAAAATATATAAAAATCCCAAAATAGAATATTTAAACTTTCACACCAAAACCTAGAAAGCATTATTATTAGTCCCTGTCGTAGGCATAGAGGGACTATAGCGATCGATAAATCGTTGACATGGTATTAGATTGTGCATTGGCCAGAAATATTTCCATATTGTGTATTGTTGGAACAAGGGAAGTGAAAACATACATTTTTATATAATAAAAAGTATCATGTTTGTCAAGATCTGATTGGACAATGGATTGGAGGTCTTATTGCTACATTTGCTATTCCCAATATTAAATATGTTGGCATATCCAAAGTATTTGGTAGTATATGGTCTTTTTGAATCATATATTTTATTATGCATTGGTCGAGGGTGGATTAATGCTAGCATTAGTTCGAATGTTTCCCTTAGCATTTTATGTTGGTTAGAATACATTCTCTACCATATTGCTATGTGTGATTTTTGCTTTATTGTTGCATGCTTCGAGAGAACAGGCCTGCCACATTGCATATTTTCTTAAATGCTTGCACAGGACTACGCCCTTCGAAGGTCTTGACAGTCTTAATTGTTTACCTAACAACTTTGGCAGTCTTAAATGTTTATTGTACAAATGTGTTGCAATATAGTTTCGTTCATAGTCAACATCGTTGCTTGAGTGCTCGATCCATGTTCATTGCTTCGTTCCATGATTTTGGTTCTTGCTTGATTCAACTTTGAAAAGTTGAGGTTCTGCACTTGCAGTTCGATCTCTTCATGGTTGTTCATTAGTTTGTTGTTCTTCAACTTTGCAATTTGTTGGACCTGTTCTTGCGGTTTGCAAAATTTTTGGGGTTGAGCTCTCGTCATCCTTGGTTGATGGGTAAGTTTCCCTGTTCTTGTTGTTTTCCAATGGTGGGAGTTCCTGCCTCCAAATTCTATTGCAGACCATCTTTGTCTGTGCTCTTAATTTATGTTCCTAGAAACCACGTGTCTTCATATGCTGGTTGTCGCGTCCACAGGTTTTCCGAAAATTGCAATGCAGAGGGATTTACAAAAAGTAGTTGGAAGCTATCAGAAGAGGGAACCATCGGGTAGGGTGTAGACACAAGGTATGTTTTTATTCTATGGGTCGGAAAATTGCGTCTACCTATTCTCTTTCTACTGAGTAAAGTTATGGTTTTATTTATTTGCGTTCTTTCTTCTGATTGGTTCAATTTCCATTATCGGTATGTTTTCTTCTCATCTGGTATGGGGACTAAGGGGGATTCATGTTGAGAAGAAGAAGGTTAAAAGATACATATGGGGATTGGTGCACTATTTTTCTTTCCTTTTTTATTTTTCTACATTTTATTTTTTTCCCCTGCTTTTGTCTGTTTTGATAAAATCTGAAAGTATGTAGCAAATAGATTGAAAATGAAAGTTGAAGAGATGAAAGAAGTAATAGATGTTGAGTCGTATGAAATAGATACACAGTCCATTATATATGACATCATTGACATGGTTTTGCATAGAAATGGGCTTTTTATATTGGATGCATTCTCATATACTGTTGGGGATTACCTTTTCAATACATTTAAGGTTTTATTGCATTTCCGGTAGTCATTGACCGATTTGCACAATGGATTGATAGATTATTTATTGACTTGTTTTAAAAATGGCAATGTTGAGGCTTTGCAATCCTATGAATACGAACTGGAATCTGATTTTCTTTGGCAGTTGCATGGACTACATGATGTCGCTATGTATTTTTCAAAGATGTGGTTGTCTACATATCCAGTTCTGCCTACACAACAGAGGGGAATTTGGGGAGATACATTTTGTATACGGTGGTTGTCTAACTGGATGAATATATCAGTTGGCATATGGTCATTGACAAGAAAAACAAGATATCTACTATTCAACAAAACTGCATCTGACAATCAATATTGCATCTTGTTCCATGATGCCAATGCCCTCAGTGGCCATTATGAACCATTGATGTACAAAAAAATGTCCATATCCAATATATAAGGTCCTCGTATTTATTTGTCCATTATTTGCAAAGACCTTCAATTGCAATAGAGATGGATTTTTCATGGCATAGATTGCCATGGTTTACAGCTGGCAACAAATGTTGTGTCTTGTTGTGCAGATAGTTTGTTCAATGCAATTTGTTGTTTGGTGGCAACGAATTTCGATGTTCAGTCGTTGCGGATTTACACCGTACATTACTTTTGCAATGTGATTATAGGCTGCAACCAACATGCGTTTAGGTGCATGCATCAACACCTTTGCCCATATCTCATAGAAAATATGCCGACAGTTGGAAGTTGATAGGAATACCTTGTGAACATGGCGCTTCCATATGAAAAAGGGAATATGGAGGGTTGGAGATTCTATTTGCAATGGTTGTCTATGATATTCAGGGTGAATATCCAAGTCTGGTCGCCCTTACCAGATGGCACTGTCCATTCCTAGGTTACCGATTCAAATCACGATCGAACGATTGACATCCTCTCGTTGAAAACATATACAACACATATCCATTATGAACCTTTGCTTGGACATATTAGTAGTTTAGGGTTCACTGTCCATGCCACCCAAACAACATCGAATCTCCATACGCGTGGAATACTTTTTAGTGAAAAAGAGACTCCTCTCGGTTGCTATATGGGAAGACAGGTCTTGAACAAAAAAAACATGCGTAAAATTCATGACAGTTGTGATGAGGCCATAGAGGGATTAAACAAAAAACGTAGAGTAAGTTATCACAATTTGAAAAAAAGTATTCGTCAAATTCGTCCAACTTGTGATAAGGCCATAAAGGCCTTGAACAAAAAATGTAAAGAAGTTTCTGAGAAGCTGGGTAAGATTGAAATTCATCCCAATTACCACCAACTCATCCTTCCCTTGGGAAAGAAACCTAGAGCAAGTTACCACAACTTGAAAAAGAACATGTGTGAGAGAAAAAAATGCATTGCTACACTTCCTTTTAGAGAGAAACTCACATATCACAATGCAAAGAAATTTGTTTGTGCATAACAGAACATAAACATGTGCGATCGCATATCCCATAATGGTCATGAAACTATGTCAGTTCATGGTCTGCAAGCAACACCATGCAGTAGTACCAATGAAAAGAAGGAAACAATTTCTAGCCATACCTCCATGTGAAATAAAAATGCAAGACAGACCTACATGAAACAAATGAAAGACACTCCTTCCATTGCATGTGCAATTTGTGAACAATTGAATTTTTCAAAAAAAAGTAAGTCTTTCAAGCCTGATTTGCAAGCATAATACCTCCGGTTGATAGCGCATGATAAACCATTTTCCAGTGGGAAAGTTTGTCTTCCATGCAAACGATCGTTTGAAAATGAAAAACTGCCATAGTTTGCAACCCCTGACCGAATAAGATGCAATACACCACTAGTAGATGTAGCTGCACTTACGAAACTTGAGGAGAGACTTGTGTCTCTGCGAATTACATTTTCTCAAATCAGACCTTGTGGCTATAAACAATCCCATATGGGCTTAAGAGGGTCAATTATTAATGTGTCTGTTCAGTTAGATGTTGTGCAAAAAGAGTTGCCACAATTAATTAACAATACAATTACAATCGCCATGGATCTGAAAATACACTTGTGATAAAAAATGTTTATCAAACAGGAAAAGTACGTGTGCATGTTGTTATGAAAGCATTAAAGGAATTTTTTTCCAGGGCCCTGTACAAAGCAGAGAACATTTGTATAAATGGAAACTAGAACAATGTTCTCGCAGAGGAACATGCCAACTCTGTAGACACTCTCGAAAATCCTAGTGATTTTGATATAGGTGATGAATCAAAGAATGAAACACTCGCTGAAACATTGGTGCATGGATTCATTGATTCCCAGTGCATTCGTGACTTGCAAGATAAAATTGTCAAAATTACACCTGGCAAGGGGCAACGTCCACTTGGAATATTCAAGGACAAATTCATTGAGGAAATGAACTTTCCAACACTCTTCTATGGAGATCCATGTGGCACTGATATTACAAAATGATTCAGGTTTCATAAAATAGTTCAATGGGAGCTACTACATTCAAGCAATTACTTCTCCTGTCACATAACAATTTTTTTTTTCAAAACAATGTGTATAATAATAGAGAAATTTTTGTCTTGCATGTGGGTTTGAATAAGAAAAGGCCAGTTACAAGGAAGAAAGTTGTTGGCCAAGGATGTGAAGTACAAAGTAAAACTAGAAACAATTCTGAAATCTAATATTGGATACATAGATTTCAAGAACATCCGCACCTCTCCTGACTATTTACAACAAAATAAATATATATATATATATTTGCAATGATCCGTAAATTGGGCCCGCCAACATTTTTCATCACATTTACAAGTGCAGAGCATTGCTGGGATCCATTGGTGGCTGTCGTATCTGAACTGCATAGGAATAGGAAACGTTAAAAAGAAACCGATACACTGGAAAATAATGTCATTGACTACCTCATAAGAAAATACCTGGCCACATGTACTCGATACTATAGACATAGAATAAATGCTTTGGGACAATTGATATGCCATGATAAAACATTTTTTGTAAAAATATCGGACTACTTTTTTGTGACTGAATTCCAGAATAGGGGAAATGAACATGACCATGCACTGTTGTGGATAGAGGGTGCACCAGTCTATGGAGCTGATAACAATTCATAGATCAGACAATTTGTGGATACATACATAACATGCAACATAGATCATTTGGATCCAGAACTTGCGAAATTCCATAGACATTACCATACAAGAAGTTGTAGAAAACGAGAAAACTCGCATTGCATTTACAACTTTCCCATGCCGCCAATGAGAGCTACAAGAATCATAGAGCCAATTAGTTTAGAGGACAATGTTGTTGTTGAGAAATCTAAATCCTTGTTCTCATTTCTAGAACAAGAAGGATTTGATGAAATGATGATCTTTGATGCCTTCTTGACACAGGTAAATCTATCAGAAGATGAGTACATCCAAGCCATACAATGTACGCTTAGGAAAACAACACTTTTCCTTAAACAAAAACTCTCCCATATTTGCAACAACAGTTTCTCCAAGGACATGCCAGTTATGTGGAAAGAAAATACAGATGCGCAGTATGTGTTGAATGCATATACTACAACATCGTACTGTACCTCGTATATGATGAAGATTGACAAATTTATGACAAGTGCATTCAGAAAAATACCCAAAGAACATGAAAGAAGTCATATTGATGTGATACAAATGATACAGACACTTGGCAATACATTGCTTAATCTTCAACAAATTTCTGCTCAACAAGCAATTCACATTGCCCTTTTCTTGCCCCTCACTTGTAGTTCAAGAAAATGTGTCTTCATAAACACATCTCCACCTGAGAAACACACATTTGTGCTTAAACCACTGGTTTTGCTTCAACAAGAGCCTGACAATTCAGAGGACATGGTATGACACTCTATTATTGATTATTACGTCCAACATCCATCTCCTATTAGGCATATCTGTTTAGAAAAATTCATATCACATTACAAACAAAATGGTCCACCCGTATCAAAAATAAAAACACCCTCTGTGATACGGTTTGTCAAATACAATAAACATTGTGACTATGAAAACTATTATAGAGAAAAACTATTGTTGTACGTTTCGTTCAATGAAAACAAAGAGACATTAATACATAACTTCTCTACATGGGAGGCTGCGTATGTTGCGTTTGAGACTATAGTGCACATCAACGAAGCTAGATTTACCTACAATGTTAATCCAACATGGGGCAATCTACAAGTTGCACTTAATGACCTAGAAAACCCTGGCGATCATGATGAGACATTCAGAAACCCAAAAACAACCAGAACTCCTTCTGAGTCCTATGACATACAAGCGGATTTGCCTCGCCCTCCAGCGGCTGGAAGTGAAAAACATATCAATCTTGGTTTTCAAGTTACAAACCATCCTTTCCTAATTGAAAATAATGAATACCATAGAATAATACCTCTGTTGAATCGCAAACAACAAACAATTCTAAAGGACATTGCTCTTAAAAAATACTTGAACATGAATAGTCCTGTGGATGTGTTCCTTACAGGCGGAGCAGGAACAAGCAAGACATTCACAGCGAAAGCATTGTTCCAAATTCTTATATGAATCTATGATTCAAACAATTCCTCTGATCCTATGAAACCAAAGGGCCTAATAGTTGCATACACGGGAAAATCTGCATACAATGCTGGTGGAACAATAGTCCACTCTACATTTTTAATGCCTTTTAACAAGTCACAGTTTCTTCCACTTAGCAAGTAAATGTTGGATACATTATCTAAGATTTATGAGGAACTCCAACTTGTCTTTATAGATGAATCATCTTTGATTGGGAGTCGGTTCTTGTATTCCATTGACAACAGACTAAGAAGCATAAAACATGTGCAGACGAAATACTTTGGAAACATTGACATGATATTTTGTGGGGATCTTTACTAGGCACAACCCATCCAAGAATCTTTGATATTTGAACAACCTACCGTTAACATGGAAACAGTCACATATGACTTCTGGAGAGAAAATATTAAATTCTTTGAGTTGCATACTACAATGCACCAGACAAATGAAACAGTCATTGCAATTCTGAATAGAATGCGCACAAACAACCAAACATATGATGACTTGAACTATATGAATTTGAGGTGCTTACGGCCTGCACCAATAGACCCAACGTTCCCTTGCCTGTTCTATAGAAATAAGGATGTTGCAAAGCATAATAGCCACATGCTATCGCTCATGCCTAGCGATGATATCATCATCAATTTGATTGACCTGGAAGAGGACAACCATGGAAATGTGCCACATCATGAACATTCAGTCACTTTACCTTTGCATCTTGTACTGAAATTATAAATGCTAGTTGAAATATATTCCTGTAACTATGATTCAAAGGATGGCTTGGTGAATGGTGTAGATGGAATATCAAAGGCTATACGAAGACAAAAAAATTGGATGTCCTTTGGATTAAGTTCCATGAACCGCATATAGGAAAGAGACAAGCAAGAAAGTTGTCTTATCTATATAATTCAAACACTGGAAGCGATTGGACACCTATTTTGTGAATATCAAAGCCAGTATCGACATCATCAAAGACAGGTCGACTGAAGATTCGAAAACAATTTCTCATTAAACTTGCATGTGCACGTACAGTCCAAAGATCACAAGGACTAACAATTGATAATGTTGCATTTCAGCCTGCAGGAATTCGGATACGTGGACTTGTATACACAACATTGTCCCGTGTCAAAAGCATAGACTCTTTGTATTTACTAAGTCCTCTCACAAAAGATAAATTCAAAGTGAAACAAAAATTTGATATTGAGATGGAACGATTCAAGACCACCGCAAAATGGCAACTGCATTATGATTACCAATCGATACCAACAAATTCATCTGTATCAATTCTCTCGCTTAACACACGCAACTTAAATTCACACATGTATGATATACAGAATGACTATGATTTAATGCAATCTGATATTCTATGCTTGCAGGAAACACACATGACATTATGCATGCAGAACAAACAATTCTCAAATAACAATGGCATATCTAGTTACATTACACATGGGGTGATGATACTGGTGAAAAAAAATGTACCAATTTTAGACCATATACATATCGAAGAAAAGAATGTTGAACTAGTGCTTGCAAATTTGTTTTTGCATGAAACAAAAGTTGAAATACTGAATCTGTATGCTACTCCCCATGCATCATTATCCAACATAGTACATGTTATTTCCAATTCATTTGGTCATTTCCATATGAATGGACCCATTGTACTTGTAGGAGACTTCAATATTGACATGCTACAAAATACTGGCAGAACAAAAGAATTGGAAAACTACATGTGCAAATACAGTCTCCGCTTTATTTTGAACAACATAGGACATCTGCAAAACGCACTTATTTACCATGTCTGGTCCAATGTGCCCATTCCTCAATACAATATATTTGTCTTAGACACATATTGGTTTGATCACGATACAATTGGTATTGCACTTGACTTATGACATATACATCAAACTTATTTCAAACTCATATTTCTATGTCTCAAAGCATATATGTACCCCTCATTTCTACACATATCATTCTAGTGAGCATATAGACCGTGTTCTACTCGAATCATAAAATATACATTGTGGAAAAAAAAAAAAAGGTACATCCTCCCAAAACTATTTGTGACTCTATTCATTTTATTCTATTTTTTTTTTTGTATATGTACATAGTAGTTGCCTTTTTCTTAACATATGAACTTATGCTCATATCCCTTTTTTTTTGTACTTTTTTTTATAGAAACAAAGAGGAAAACTAGAGGGCGCAAAGAACTCCTACCCAGAGATGTAGAGGAATCCATGCAAAGGTGCATTCTTTTTCTGCCCGTGTTCCATAGTAAACAGTTTTTCGTTTACTTTCTCTGTATTTCTCAAACTTGTTTGCAAATATGTTTTTTTTTTTTTTTGCACCAAGAGGCTGCTATGCTGCACGTCTGCCATCTAGCAGAAATTCAATGTTGAGCCAACCAGCCCGCAAGTCCATTTGTCAATATGTATATCACCCAACTATGACTGCTATTTGCAGCACACAGAACATTAGAGGCACAATGTACATCTCGCAAGTTAACGATCCATATAAGTGACTAAGTATGGAATAAGGGATCTGTGCATATTTGGCATGTAGTGCTTGTTTCTGGGAGCCCGCTAGCCCTAGAGTCTGTCAATTTGGATATCACAAAAATGACTAGAAATAGAATGTATAGCCGACCAGCTCACAAATCTGCTTGTCAATTGACAAATGTTGAGCCGACCAGCCCGCAAATCCTCTTGTCAATTTATTATCATAAGAAATTTTCTAGGCACCGACAATAGAGCCTTGTTTTTAACCTTGCTAGCTCAACAATGCATGATCCAGAAACTGTACATGGTCCATAAAATATCAGCCACCCCACAAGTCCGATTGTCAATTTGTATATCGCGAAACTGTATGTCCTATTTGTAGAACACGAAACAAAAGAGGCCTATTTTTTGACCCCTCCCGCCCGAGAACCCGCAAGTATTGAATGTGATATTGGTACATGATCTATAAAATCTCATGTCCATACTTTATAAAGGTACATATTTAGTTTTGCCTCATTTCTACACACACTGATATGGTAACCACAGAGTTGGTGTTGCACATGAATTATGAAATGGGCACTAGGATTCAGATGGAGCCCTTTTCTTTTCTTAGACAATTTTTACCCCACCAGCCTGAGAACCCAATTTCTATATGGCGGAAATCAGCCCAATGTACAACTCGCAAGTATGTATTGCTAGTTTATGGGAGCATGCCACCCCTAGAGTAGAATGTTGAGTCGTCCAGACCGCAAATCCTCTTGTCAATTTATTATCATAACCTATTTGTAAGGAACCAAACAATAAAGCCTCATTTTTTACCCCGCCAGGCCGAGAACCCTCCATCTACAAACTATGGATGGTCTATAAAATGTCATCCACCTCGTAAGTTCTCTTGTCAATTTGTATATCGTAGAATTGTGTGTGTTATTTGTAGAACACCGAACAATAGAGGCCTTTTCATCCCGATCGCTCGAGAATCCGCGATCCTGAATCTATAAAATTCCTTATCCATACTTCATGAAGTACATTTTTAGTTTTTCCTCGTTTCTACAAATACTCATCTAGTAACCGCAGAGTTTGTGTTGCACATGAATTATGAAATATGCACTGGTAGTTAGACCAAGCCCTTTAGTTTTCTTAGTTGAACAATTCTGACTCATGCTGACACTCAGCAGTTTCACCATGCACTTTCAGACTTGGCCATTCCTTCCTTGCTTGTTGTTCCCGTGCTCATCACCTTCACACGCGTGCATAATAAGAAATAGTGTTTATATATATATGTATATGTGTGTGTGTGTGTGTGTGTCTTCTTTATAAATCTTTAATGCTAACAGGTCATCGTTCATGCAGCATCTAAGTTGTCATTGATGCGCGCAAGGCTTGAGAAGTTATGCCATTAATGCAATTTTTGCGAAGGATTTTCTTATCCCTTCCCAGTCTTAACTTCAAATTCCATGGAATGTCATTTGCACGCCACCAACTTTCTTCCTTCACGAAACCTTGAATCTCTTCACACTCTTAATTTCAAATACCATGGAATGTCATTTGCACGCTGCCATCTTGGTTGGTTTACAGAACCTCCAATCCTTAAATGTTCTTCGCCATAACCCCCACCTTTTCACTTGTAAGTATGCAATAATTACGCTTTCCTTCTAACAGGTCACCATACAACACACATAGATATTGTCATTAATGAGGATATTTTCCATTCGCACGCATTGAAGCAATGTTTCTGGGGGGTTATATTGTCCCTTCCATTTCTTCATTTCAAGAAACGTTTGGAGCAAACCAACATTTTCATAAGCTACCAGCAACAACTCCACAACAGTTTTGTAGAGATACACTAAACATCTTCCTCATGAGCTACCTGTGCAAAAGAAGGGAAAAATAATTGTAGGGGAGGCGGAGTAGCCTGAAATTTACAGTGAAAACATGGATCTTGACGCTGATCTGGAAAGCATATTTTGAAACCTTGATCAGCTCGGAGATCCAATTCAGCATGCCTGCTCAATGGACATGGTTGATATCAAAATTTTTTACGAAGATGAATCCTTCGTGTTCCAGAGTGCTTCTTTTGAAACCGAATCAAAAAAATTAATCATTGAAAAAAGAGATGTAAACAATAAGAAAAAAAAACATCGTTCAGAACTTCACCTTGCCAATATGAAGCCGTTGAAACTCTCTCAACTTTGCATGGAAACCAGAGATGCTCTTCATGATTCCGTTGCAGTCATTGAAGCCGAAAATGCTAGACTAAAGAACCGGATTAGGGAATTAGAGGAAGCTTCGTTTCCTATGCCATTGCTTGGCAGTTCTTTGGAAATAGCCATGCCTGGGACTACGTGCACCCCTGCAACAAATCTAAATGGGTCCTCCATCTTCCTCGCATCCTGTAGAGTATATGTGGAGAAAAATACCAACAAAATAATGGAACTAATTGCTAATGCCTGGGAAACATCACAGAATATGGATTCCCTGGGGAGCAGGGCACATAAGTTGCTCCTGCTTCTATAGACGGATTTTAAAAATGAATAAACTTTATATGTGCACACAGTCGTCCCTTTTTCCTTTCAAGTCAACAACATGCCAGAGACGAGAAGAAGACAACATGATCTCCTGTCCAAAAAATGGCTCAATCAATTAGAAGCATGCCAGAAAGAGAAAGTGAAGAACCTGTATCTCATCGTCCAATCTTGTGAGAAAGCAATATCAAAGAAAGAAACATTATTCACAAACCTCACCAAAATAGACTTAGTAGGAAAGACAAATGGATTCCAAGATCCCATCTTAATCCTCAACTCGCTTGTGTTAACCAAGCAAGATTTCCTTAAACAAGTTGATAATTTGAAGGCCTTGTCTTTAGAAAATTTTTACAGGATTGTTGAATATCATGAAGAAGAGGCAGACAATTGGCTAGTCCAGTATTCGGTACAGAATGGAGACATTCATGAAGCTCTGTGTAAACTTTCAATTTATCTAACAGAATTAGAAAATCTGCAATGAAATCAACGTCGCCCCCTTGCGAAGCTATATTGAAGATAACTTGAAGTGGGTTACCGACGAAATCCAACAGGAAAATTCATAAATCCTTTGTTTATCAATACATTTATTCAAGCGGGCCGCCCACAAAAACCAGCAGGGAAAGGAATGACCAAGAAAATACCAAAACTGCTTATACGTACCATCCCTGTAAGTGTATAGTGATAGTCCTTTCTTTATCAATCCAGTTATTCCAACTTTTATGAGTAGAAATCTATAGCCAAAAACTGATCTTCCCATTTCTATTTTTCAGGTATTACATTCTATCGTGTCCAAGTTCTTTCATAGTCCTATTTCTTGTACATATTTCAGTTATGGTCCATGGGAGCCCCAATCCCAGTCTATATGACAAATGCATTTACATTTCCAGGGATATGTAACAAACTACTATTTTTTTCATATACTCCAAATAAAACTATTCTTCTGTCTTCTTATATATTTATGTGTTCCTAGATTTTTACCTTCATCTATGCTGAATGTGAACTCATTATGTTTATTTTATCTCAATTCTCTCTTTTTCTTATGCATTTTTTCTCCGCCCTGGTCATTTTCAAAATAAAGTATGACATAAATGACTCACTCAAATTTGAGATATCATATTTTACATATATATGTATATGTTTCTTTAAATTTCCAGGAATATGTAACACGTTTCATTTTTTTCTATATAAATGTCATAAAATTTTGTTCACTACTAATTTTGTACTCAAATGTATAGAGAGTATGTCATTTCTTACATCTTTAGCACATGTCCTTCATACTTTTTCCAAAAAGACCCTTAAAATTAAAATATTCCAGAAGTCCGCTCGTTGATTTGTATATCACGGAACTGTGGGTGCTTTTTGTACGCCATGGAACAACACATGCCCAATTTTCAGCCCGCCATCTCGACAACCCGCGATCCAAAAACTGCCTAGGTATGGAATGAGGGCTCCGTGCATGCTCTATAAAATCTCATCCCCATACTTTATAAAAGTACATTTTCTTATGTATAAAAGTAAATATCTACTTTAAAAAATAACGTTTTTTGCTATGTATAGTTTATGCTTTCCAAGAACCTATAATTTGATACATTTTAATTTCTTCTATCCAGAAGCCCCTATTTTAAAGAAAACTAATTCGGGAATGTTGTTTATTTGGTCCTCTTGTCCACCGCCTTATGTAACAAACATTGGTACTATATTTTTTGTACATTTGTCCACCACCACATGTAAAACCTATGTAAAGAAAACTAATTCGCGAATGTTAAAATAGTCCACAAGCCCACTTCTGAATTTGTATTTCATGTAACTTTGGCTGCTATTTGTAGGCCATGGAACAACTGAGGCCCAATTTCCATCTAGCCAGCTCGAGAACCCACAATCCAAAAATTGCCTAAGTATGGAATCAGGCCTCCGTGCAAGTATGGAATGAGGGCTCTGTCCTTGCTCTATAAAATCTCATCCCCATACTTTATAAAAGTACATATTTCGTATGTATACAAGTAAATATATACTTCAAAAAATTAAGTATTTTCTATGTATAGTTTATGGTCTCCAGGAACCTATAATTTCATAAATTTCAATTTCTTGTGTCGAGGAGCTCCTGTTTCAAAGAAAACTAATTTGGGAATGCTATTTATTTGGTCCCTTTGTCCACCACCCTATGTAACAGACATTGGTACTATACTTTTTGCCCTTTTTTCCACCAACGTATGTAAAACCTATGTAAATAAAACTTTGTAAAATTACTGATCCAGATGGATATCGGTGGCCACCCACCTTTCCAACTGGCTCAAAACAGTTTTCTGACATTTTTGGCAATTTACTATTTTTAGCAGTTTTTCGGGTCCTGAACTTCTGGAGCCGTTTTGAGGCCCTAAACGACGCT